>CAXKVY010001279.1:0-107500 GCA_964058915.1 Tetropium fuscum | reverse complement strand
AATTCCCAAAGGACGAGGTAATCTTCTAAACTGATTGATATAAATTAATAATTTTTTTACATCTTAACATTTTAAAGGGATATCAATCAGTCGGAAGTGTTTCGGAAAAAAAAATCAAGTCAAAAGCTCTCTTCAATCAGAAATCTCTTCAATCAGATCATTCAATCAGATCATTCATTCAATCATCAAAGATCTCTTCAATCAGAAATTTAAAAACACAAAATGTATTTTTTAAATAGCACCATATTTTTTTATATCTACATTTCTCGTTCAGTTCCTAGTAAAAAAAGTATAAGGTACTATGCTTCTAAAATTGATATCTACTGAGAAAATTTTAAAATACTGATTGAAAACAATTTTTTATTTTACTAACGTTTTAATTTATTTAATTTAACACAAGTAGCAAAGATCTAATCAATATGAAAAAAAATAATTACAGAATATGTTCGAATTCTTGTCCATTTACTTCGACACATTTAAATATTTATTTATATCGAAACATGCATTTACATCCAAAGAAGTAGTACAGTAGGCTGTGAAAAATCAGCTGTTTGACAGATATGCTGGTGCTAAGTGACAAACAGTGATAATCGACATACGATTAGTTTTGCTGCTTTGTAGTGCGAGATTTGTGATAACTGAAGTTTCCATACTCTAATTTGACTATTTATAAATATTTAAAGGTTTATAGCAACAATGTATTCAAATGAGGTTTTGCTGGATGTTCATAAAAAGAACGTGTCGTGCCTTTAATAAGAAATATGACAATTTACCGAAAATGACCACAAAAAAGTTTCACAAGACTCAAGGCAATATTGTTTTAACTGGTTCGTTTAAAACACCAAAGCGAGAAAAAATAGTGACTGGGTCTGAAAATAATACCAATCATGTGCTTGGGTACTTTCATGCGTATCATCGAACTTCTATTCGAAGTTCCGTTGGAGCGTTAGTAATTTCCCAAACTACTATTTAAACCATTTTATCTGAACATGGAATCCATAACTTCAAAGCCACTCCAGTACAACATTTGTTGCCAAATGATTTTTTATTACGAGTAAATTTTTACGAATTTTTGTTGGTTAAAAATAATGAAATCCCCAATTTTGTGCGCGATATTATTTGGACCGATGAAGCCAAATTTAATTTAGAGAAGAGACAGTGAATACGCGGAATAATCACTTTTGGTCGTCAAACAATCCGCACCTGAAGCGGGAGCGAAATTTCCAACAAAAATTTCAGATTAATGTGTTCTATTTGCTGAAAGAAGACAAATTAAGTTTCACGATGTGCTGGAAAAATTTTAATAAAGCTAAGTACGTAGAACTATTACACGGTACCGTTGAAGAATTCTTGGAGATCATGCCCTTGAATCAGTTGCCGAGATATTGGTACCAATTGGATGGTGCTCCCCATCATTGTACCCAGGCGGTAACAACAGTGCTAAACGACATGTTTGATGATCTCTGGTTACGACACTAGGTTAGGACGATGGGATTGGCCTGCTCGATCTCCTGATCTAACGCCCTCATATTTTTTTCTTTGGGGAACTTTAAAATCCCGTGTTTATAAAACACCAGTGCAGGGCATTGAAAATTTACAAGAACGAATATCTACCTACAATAATAGGAGAGATTCGTCCTGCACAAATTCTCGAAGCTGTATTGTCCGTCGAGAAAAGAATTTTAAAATGTTAATAATTTTTAATTAATTAATTAAATAAAAATATATTTGTAAAATACAAAAAAATAATTAAATCAGTTTATTTCAATTTTCCCAGAAGACATCAATTTTAGAAGCTTAGTACCTTATACTTTTTTAACCAAGGACTGAACGATAAATGTAAATATAAAAAAGGGGAAGCCATTTAAAAAAAGAAGTTTTTTTATAATTTGTGATATTGAAGAGGATGCTTTTGACTTCATTTTATTTTTTTTGAAAAACTCTTCTAACTGGTTGATAACGCCCTAAAATGTTAAGTAGATCTCAAAAAATCATTAATTTCTATCATTTAGTTTTGAGGATAACCACAATAAAGGGAGACGCTGTAAATGCAAGAAATTTAAAAGAAAATCATAACTAACAGTTGAGAATCAAGATAGAGTTGTATATCAAACTTACCCTTAATATTGATGAAGAATCGAAAAACGTACAAAAAAGTTGTTGCCACCTTCCGGTATAACCGGGAGTGATAGAAATTCGAACACAGAACGCGTGAAATTTTGCAGTGGACAATTTTACAGATTCAGTATAGACGTACGAAAAACGGGCCAAAGTCCCAAATTTTAGTTAAGTTTGAAATTTGATCTCTTTTTCCCTTAGACCGATATTGATGAGGAATGCAAGGCACATATTGTATATTATACAATATATACCTGCTCTTCTGTTGAACGTTGAATATCATTTCTATTTTCCTTGATGTTCTAGTATTTTAATTTCAATATCTGGTAAAAGCCAGGTGATGACGAGTTAATATAATGTTAATGAAAGCATGAAAGCAAGCTCGATCTATTACAATTACCAGGAAACCATTGGCCTCACCAACAATATCATAATTATCCGCATTCCGGATAATAATATATACTTCTCTAAATACACGACTTATATCTACTTGAGAATAACCTAAGCCCTAAGCTAATTTATTGAATATCTTGCTAATAACCTGCTTAGCTCGGATTTTGTTGTGAATTCACATGGAAAATTGACAAATAGCAATAACAAATTGGGAAAATCGAGGACGAAGTGATTTTTTATTTATTAAAAGGGAAAGTGTTGTATTTATTAAAAGTGAAAGGACAATTTTCTTGGCAAACTATTTTAGTGTATTGGATCTGGGTTTCGAAAACAGACATCAAATACAAACATTTTTTACCCAATCTATCAAGTAGTATCCCCCCATCGTTTTGGCATAGTTTGTGCAGACGAAGCCAAAAAAAAGTTGACATTAAAAATGGAGAATACGACAAAACACACACGCTCATTTAAAGATGAGCGAAATCCGATAATTAGTTAGCGAGATATCGCGAATCGTAGTTGCGAAAATAAGAAAAATTAAATTGATTTGTCATCCAGGGTGGAGTTGGAGTCTCATTTTTTGTGGAAGAGCTATCATTAAGGAATTATGACTCCGCAGGTTGGGGGTGGTGGGATAATTAGGAGGGAAGGAAAAATAATCAAACGACTTTTTCTTCGTTTCTTCATATGCTATACGATGGCTTTAGTGCCAATATTTCCATATTAGTGCCAATCATTATGGTCATTATTTTTTGTTGCAAATAAACGCCTAGCGCGCTAAAAATCGATTTTCCTCGAGGGAAGGGGATGGGGGATAGCTTTTTTTTCGACCTTTAATTCTAGCCCAACTAGATCAAAATCGGATGATTAAGAGGGTAGCTAGGAGACCTCAAAGGTTTTACTATGTGGAACGGAGCTCAAAATCAAGAGCAAACAACCCGCCAGAGGAACTCCTAGAACTTCACCTTTAGCTGAATGATTTAAGTCGCTTTCTCTACTAGTTATTTCATTTCTCATGGCATCAAAAGACCGAGAAAATACATTATTAATAAAGTAACATAAATATATTTACGTACCGCAAATTCAGTATATTTTATACATATTATTAACCATTGGCAACTAATTTCTGGGGCATTACACACCAAATCATACAAAAGATCAATTCCCACGATTTCAATTAACAAATGAATTATTTAACTTATTATCATTTTAAATTGTCTACTTACGCAAGTAATCTGTAAGTGGGTGAAAGTCAGATTAGAGGTAATTAAATTATTTCTCTAGATCAATGATTTATTTTAGCAAATTGTAGATATTTCGCAAACAATATTTATTTCAGTGCATAATAATGATCAACGTAATCTTCTCTTATGTATTAAACGCAACAAAAACCGACAGATATTTGAATCCGATACAACGAAAAAGAGGTTTTTAAGTAAGTTGAATAATGCAGTTAGCGAATCAGCTTTGAGTAATCAACTCAGGAGCGTACATAAAGGGATATACAGTACAGTTTCGTATGCTTAAATATTTTAGTTCTTGTAGATGTTACTGTTGACCCATTCCTAATAGCAAATATTAGAGATTACTTTGTTTTTCTCCAATACTCGCTTATGACCTGGATGGGGTGTGACCTCATGTGTTTATCGGATTGGTCGATAGAGAAAGGGAGTTTATTTTTTGGCTCTAATGCTCTAAATTTAATATTACGAATGTTCACTTATCTTTGTATTTACACCTACTGATATATTCGCGTACTATTTACTATATATATTTGCAGGTCTTAATTGACTATCAACAATGGAACAGGATTTATTAAACTAACAAAAAAAATTATAAGGCAACTAATGTACCGAGTGATTCATTAACAGAGGACTCCGGTGATATCTCAGGAAATGTATAACATGGAACGTTGGGGCAAAAAAATCTATAACAAAAGTGGATGAGAGAAAGCGAAAGAGATATATCCAAGTTTGCAAGATGACCGCTAGAGGGCGTTACAGTAAAGTTAAATTATAAAATGAAATATCTCCTTAATTTGCTACGATAAGGTATACTGAAAATATGTTTTTGGTAATGGTCGTAAAATTTTGAATAACTTGTCTTAATAGTTATTTGTGTATTAAGAGCGCAAAGTACTGCATTGCCGCTTGCGAAAGAAATTTATTCTTTCTTATTATTATTCTTTCAAAAGCGGCAATGGCAGTTTGTGCTCGTAATACATACAACATCTACAATCGCTTAATATAGCGTGTTCTTGTATGTATTTGACATATGTTTATATATGAACCGATTTTTTTATAAGTTTTTTTGTTAGCTACATTTCTCATGTGTCATTTTTGACTGACAAGCGCCTGCTAAGGACTTTATAATAAAGAAGCGAGCGGGAATTGACACTATTGCCGCTTTAAAGCGGCAATGGATGACAATTATGTCATCATCGGAAATGGCGTACTTTGCGTTGAGAATTGAAAGCGCAAAAGCCTACTATTGAGGCGATTGTAGAAAAAATATTTTTAATATATCTGAACTACATTTGTAAAGAAAAATGGCGATTACCCCGGTTTCGCTTGGCAGAAACCGGGCTTCATTGGAAAGGGCATTTTTTACTTTATCATTGCTAGAATAAAATGTACCAATTTAATTGCTGTCGCGGAAGCTAGGCGGCGTTGTTTGAAATACAAACAAACTACGTGTTCTCCACGAAATTTCAAATCCAAACATATTTTTTCTCAGATAGTCATATAGAGAATCAAAATTGTAAGAAACAAATGAAAACGTCGATATGTTACTTCTGAGTCGATATCTTACTTCTAACCGGAGAAATTGATAAAAATATATTTTTACGTTAAAATAATATCAAAGAATTTATACCGATTACTCGTAGTGTTCAGAAATAGTGAATATAAGTATAGGCCATTCATATTAGCATAAATAGGAAAAAACATGGGCGTGTGCTTATGACCACACGATAGAAGTGAAAACTTCTAATTTTTGGAATTTTAAAATATACCTATATAATTACATTTATATTATATAATGGATTATTTCGGTGAATCAACAAAAGATAATATCGATGTTGTTATATAAAATTATTTATTCTTATCTCTGTACCCATGAAGTAATATTAGTTACAAAATAAACGATAATTTTCGAATTTTAAAATATATACCTATATAATTACATTTATGTTATATAATGGATTAGTTCGTTGAATCAACAAAATATAATATCGATATTGTTATATAAAATTATTTATTCTTATCTCTGTACCCATGAAGTAATATTAGTTACAAAATAAACGATAATTTTCGAATTTTAAAACATATACTGTAACGTATATGTTTGTTCGCCCGTATTACCACAAACCGCGATACATCGTACGTTAATACACGTTGACCGTACACGCCCGTGACACAGATGCAACCGGCGCACACTGGGGTATTAACAATATAAAACTGATCGAAAATCAAAAAATCAAGTATGCTCTTGTTTTTAAAAATACTCATAAATGACAAGTCGACACAGTACTTGTTTACTCTGCGTTGTCAAGCATTTGTTTATCTGGATTATTTGGCTGTCATTTTACGTCAAAGATACGACTTTCAATCAAATCTTAAATAAATTCTGAATTTTTATGTGTTAATTCATCATTTAGATTCGATACTGTGTCCTTTTTACATGCAAACTGGGCCCCGCATTAAGCTGGATGAGCAACCTGCAGGTGTGTATTTTAACATATTATATTAATATTCAAAAAGCGATCTTTACAGGTAATAATTTTTTAAATTTAATATAAGAGGGTTCAAAAATCTTGTAAAAAACAAAGCATGACTTGCACAGAGGTTAGTTAACTATTTTCCTGAATTCAGCTAAGTTTCTATATACCTAGTAGTCAGTAAACATCCAGCTTTTTGATGGTTAAAAAAATTGGCTGCTACTTTTTGCTCCTTTTTAGAAAAAACTGCTCTTGTGTTGTCACTGTAAAACTGAGATCCGTCATCTATACATCAGGGTGTTTAAAAAAGACTCGGCAATATTTAAGAGCGTGATTTCTTAGGTCATTTTATGAAAAAAAGTTCCCATAAATATAGGTCCGGAGTGCATAGTTCTCAAGATACTGGGTGTTAACATTTTAGTTTTATTTTCGTTTTTTCCTTATAATTTTCTAAATACTGCAATATATTGTTGAAATTTGGTATTTAGGGGTTTTTGATATTAGAAATTTTACATTTATATTAATTTAGCTCTAACTTGTAGGGGGCGCCATCAACATGACTTTTTAGAAGTAAACATTAATCTTTATAAGGTGAAAAATGCAGCCCTGTATAATGCAGATAACTGTTCATCCTCAAAATATTATATTTTTACTTATTCTATGATCCGCTTTTAATTTAAAATGTTTTTAAGAAATATCTGATTAAAAAACAATTTCGATCAGAAATTAATATCAAATACCCCACTGTACGGCGCGGCGCTAGATGGGGCCCCACTGTATGTCGCTCCAAAATACCTACTCATAGTTAGCGCCGCGCCAATATCCTTGGCTATAGATGTGACCTCGATAAGAGGGGGCCGAGCGGTACCATCGCTCTTTACCCCTAATATCTATGTAGGCCGAGACCGCCTCGTAAGGGGTAAGCCGCGCGTTTCACGTGACCCTCCCCACAAATGTGATCAGTGTCACGCGAAGTTACGCAGCCTCCCCCGGTCCTGGCTGATGGGCCCCACCGGCAGAGCCTTGCTTCTGGCGCTCTTGACTTTCTTCGCCGGTGTGTATTACCCCCGGGGGTGTCATGTCGGGTGTTTGAGGAGTCCTTCCTGCCTCTCGTCGGGCTTACTAGAGCCCGGCTGCGCGGCATTCAGGTTGATATGGAGGATGAGCATTGTAGCTCAGGATGACGGAGCTAGAGAGCTGATCAGCGATCAGCTCGCTGGCTCAGTCAGGTAAGGTAAGGATGTGTGGTTTGGCAAGGCAGTCGGCCTCGCCATCCACTGGATTGGGCTGTTTTAGTGTCTTCTCGATCCGTTTTCGTTGGTCCTGTTCTTTTCTTCGGTGTCGTCTGCTTCTTCTCGCATCAGTCGTGCTGAAACATAAGATTGTGATTATATACTCACCCGTTGTCCAGGATTTGGGTCTTTGGCCGTTTGTGAGGTCCTCATAGTTAGCAAGTACTGCGTTTGACCATCACTTCGGCAGCCGGTTCGAATCAATCCAATTTAATTCATTCTATACAGAGAAGAAATCAATTGGACGGTTACCCGACCAGACGAAACCTCCTGATATATTGTTTTCTGATAAAATGTATTGTATTTTATTTTACTTAGGAAACAATAAATATATACTTCTCCCTTAACAGGTATTATTATTTTAAAAAATACGCCTGTTATAATACATATATATTTACATTTATGTTATATAATGGATTATTTCGGTGAATCAAGAAAAGATAATATCGATATTGTTATACAAAATTATTTATTCTTATCTCTGTAACCATGAAGTAATATTAGTTACAAAATAAACAATAATATTTGTGAATGGTATTGTAGAATTTTCCTCTGATTAGACTTCTTCAGTGCTATTACATTCTAAGAATGAAACATGCTAAAATATGCTGTAAAGCCTATGGAAGCTGTAAAATATGCTGTAAATACTTTAGATTCAAGTGTATCTCACTACCTTAGTCAACGAGTGGACTGAGCGTTACACAGACGAACGTGACGGCTCAGTCTCATGCAATACCCACAAACTCTCTACTGTCTCGCTCTGCCGACTGGTCCTCTCTCACTTAGTCGACTCGAGCCGACTTTACCCGAAGGAGCGTTACATAGCCCAGCATGACGCATGACGGCCCACAAAACACCTACAAAAATAAAAGTGCTGAGCGCGCCTAAAGAAATTTTCACTTGCCACTTGGGGATTGAACTTGTCAAGGGATGTACTTTCAAAATAAAAAGAGTTGAAGCCAGTTTTTAAGATACGTGGTGAAAAGTGTTATTAAATTTGTAGGAAAACCTAAATATGCATGTTTTTATAATAGTTGTATGATCAAATGTGTCAAATGCTTTACTAAATCTGTATACACCACATCAACTGGACTCATTGTATCAAAAGCATTGTTTATATATTAAGCAATGTGACAGATTTGTAGACGTTGATCTGCTTTTTATTATCGATGTTTATCGCCTTTTTTTAGAACAGGTATAAGGTTAGCTCTTTTCAAAATATCTGGAAATATATTTGGCTTCAGGGACATCATTTTAGTTTTCAATTTTTTAAGAGCATCTCAGAACTCTGAAAAAAGTAACAATACTTAAAAAATCACTATTGCTATTAACCTTGTCATTAATATTATTATTAGCATGTCCTGACATGGAGTATGAGTCTAGGAAACATTGAGCAATATATTTACTATCATTATGATAAATTACGTAAAATATGCAACGATTTGCTCCGACGATTAAAATTAATTTCCTAAAATTAGTTATTATTCAAAAATATTTTACTTTATGTCCGTTCTGGGCAAATTTCCACGGAAGGTCATATACGTATAACAGTGTTATGTCAAATGTTACCAAAAATATGATTTACTGCTAGACTGACAATGAAAAACTTGTTAATTTATTTAAATTAGATCTAATTAACAAAGTCATATTTCATCATAAAATTTACATATCGCATCTACATAGATTTACATACCTACTGAAAGTGAGATTTATTCTCAGTATCTAAAAATCAGAGCCATTTACGTTGACTTGCCAACTCATTTGTAACTACTCGCGGAAATATGATTAATAGGTTATCATAAATTACTGTTTTAGTAATTAATATGGCTATACCGTTGAGTCAAGGAACCAGATTTCATAGGGATTTCATACTGCAAAGCGTCGGATCAAGAACCTAAATATCAAGTCGATTGAATGCTTCTAGATCTAGGATGTTAAAATAATAATTAACTATTTTCAAATTCACCATACGTACTCTGCCGGCAAAAAAAACGACCCGCTAAAACTGTTATCGTGTGATCGTTGTAAGTTTATTTGATGACAATTATAGAATGTATAACATAGATTTATTATTTAATGTCAGCGTAAATTTTTGCCTTCTTTTAAATGCCTACTTTACTTAAGTGGAAACATCTTAAATATCATGCCACCCCATCTAAATACAGGCAAAATATGGAAATTGCAAGTTGCAAGACAGGCAAGTTTAAATTTAAACATTGCCTCAAGCACGCCAAAGAGAATTATAAGGTCCATCTCCTTATAATTCTCTGGACTGGAAACGGAGTGGAAAGACAAAGAGGAAGTGGCCACCCTC
Source organism: Tetropium fuscum (assembly GCA_964058915.1). NCBI lineage: Eukaryota > Metazoa > Arthropoda > Insecta > Coleoptera > Cerambycidae > Tetropium > Tetropium fuscum. The sequence continues at coordinate 97,665 of CAXKVY010001279.1, read as the reverse complement.
GGGTAACAATTTCACAGCAGGGTGTTGTACTTGTGGATCACTTGCGAAACAATCCTTTTGATATTGCAAAGACTACAGTGCAGTTTCCAGCTTTCCAACCAATAGGACCATTCAAAGAAGAATCAACAAGTCGGAATTGAAGAACTATTCCGCTGCAAAAAAGTTTTTACTTGGGGACTCTTAGGGAGTTATCGGCTAACGAAAGCACCGTCTACTCCCTCTGCAAGGCAACTAAATTCTTGAATAGGCCAAAGAATCATGGCCCTCCCATTCGAAAAGATGATGGCAACTGGGCTCGACGAGATTAAAAAAAGGCAGAAATATTTGCTGATTACTTGGCATATACATTTCAGCCACATGAGCCTAGTGGCAAACAAGAGACACCACAAATTACTAACAGAGATGGTACGATAATTGAACCAATAACACCTGCTGAGACCACCTGTTATCAGAAACAATCTCAGTACAAAGAAAGCTCCAGGCTATGATCTAATAACTGCACAAATACTTAAGGAGTGGCCCCGTAAAGGAGATGGAGACTGGAAAACAGAGTGGAAAGACAAAGAGCAAGTGGCCGCCCTCGAATAACAACTGCACAGCAGGATGTTTTGCTTGTGGATCACTCGCGAAACAATCTTTTTGATACTGCTAGGATTGCAAAGACTACAGTGCAGTTTCCAGGTTCGATTAGGACCACTGGAAGAAGAATCAACAACTCGGAATTGAAGAACTATTCCGCGGCGAAAAAGTTTTTACTGGGGGACCGTCATAAAGATGCACGCTCATTTGAATTTGAGACAACCGGACGAGTTCTGGAATAATGTAATTTTTAGTGACGGAAAATCGTTTCAATCAATTATGCCATGATGGCAGTATAAAAGTGTACACGTACAGACCACCGAATTCACGGTATAATGAGAATTTTATCAGACCCATTAACAGAAGTGGAAGATTTACAGTAAACGTTTGGGCTTGGATAAGTCATGCCGGACCAGGTGTATGTTGGAGAAGTGCCGAAAGATTAGACCAATTTGCTTACAGGCGGATTCTTGGAAATGTTATGTTGCCTTCAGTAAATTTAATGTATGGCGAAAATTTTGTTTTCCAACACGATAACTGCTCTGTCCACATAGCCCATACAATAAGAACTTGGTTAGCCGAAAACAATGTCAACACCCTAGAATGGCCTGCTTATAGCCCGGATCTTAATCCCATAGAAAATGCTTGGGGACTTCTTGTGAAGAAAATTTATAATAGGATCTTTCGTCCGCAGAACGCAGAAGAACTATGGGACTCTATAGAGTAGGCATGGGAAGAGGTAGTTACGCAAGATTTGTGTCTAGCTACAATTCCTATCGACTACAATTCCTCGAAGGCTAAATGCAGTCATTGAAAACAATGGTGCAATGACTAAATATTAAGCCAACATATTTTTTTCTTGTTTATAATACTTGTTTTTGATTTTGTGTTGTTAATTATTGTGTTGTATTAACCTTATTATAGGTAATAACTTTTTTGGTTTCTTTAAAATTCAAATAATAATAACGCTAATTCTATTATAATTAATTGCATTGCTTGTTGGTTTAAATACAATAGCGTTAAAATCACAACATTCACAGCAAATTCACACAATCACATCGTTAAAACACAGCACAAATTTCTATGTGCGGTTTCAATTGCACAAAATTCAAATCAAGTTGTAAACTTGAGTTGAAAGTAGTCAGTATTCAGCTATAAGTCATGGCTCGTTTTTTTCGGCCAGCAATGTTTACGTGTAAAATATAACACATAGGCCTCAGCGCATGGCCTCAGCGCATACGGCCCTTGCCTCAACATACCAAATTTCAAAATTAAACGGAGCAGATAAACCAATTATTATTCTTTAAATAATCATTTCATAAAGAAGAAAGATAATACAGTCAAACTTAAAGTGAGTTTTCTATCTCGTGGAAATTTTATTTCCATGAAATTTGATCATGATATTTCCACTCGCTAGAAAACTACGACTTTTCTTCACTTATAAAGCAATCTACTATTGACTAATTCTCAATTTTCCTCAGTTGACTCTAACTTTATGCTTTATGCTTTATGTATCTGTAATTCAATATTTTCTAGCAGATAGCTAGGATAAGTAGTTGTTTTAAATAGATTCTACAAGATTTTATGCATTTTAAAGTTTAACTTATTCTGGATAACTGTATGCCTAATGCTTTTATATATAATATGTTCAAATAGAACAAATATAAATAGTAGAGTAGGTTTGCGTTTTCTCAGAATGTCAGTTCCGTCAAAAACTATTATCATAAAATGTCACTGAAAGTGTTGGTATATGAATGTCTAAAATTCAAGTATAAATGATCAATAAAACAAATCACTCTGAAGATCCTCAATGAAGGTGAAAAAACTTGTACAACTTCTAAGTGGTTCGTTTCCGTATATATGTCCAAGTATACAACTGGTAAGTGTATCTTACTTATTATTCATCTATTTGCTTATTTCTCTATGTACTGAAATGCTACAAACCCAAGATTATTTTTCACAAAACAAATATGAATAGCAAAGAACTTCAATGCTAATAAATATATCCAGGGTTAAAATTGGATATTTTTCGAATTTTCGAAAAAACAATTAATACATGAGACCAACAAATGATTTTAGTTTTGACTAAGCAAGCAATGTCTGTATCACTTCCTCTTTGAATGCTTCAGAATTCTATTGTATATGTAATTCAATATTTTCTAGCAGATTGCTAGGAAAAGTAGTTAATTCTAATAATAAATTCTAATAATAAATAGATTCTACAAGATTTCATACATTTTAAAGTTTAATATCTTCTGGATAACCGTATGCCTAATGCTTTTATATATAATATGTTCACATAGAACAAATATAAATAGTAGAGTGTAGTAGGTTTGAGTTTTCTAAGAATGTCAGTTCCGTCAAAAACTAATTTCAAGTATAAATGATCATTAAAACAAATCGTACATCACTCTGAAAATCCTCAATGAAGGTGAAAGAACTTGTACACACATGAACAAAAATTCGCAAATACTTGTAATAAAAAATCATTTGTCGACAAATGTTGTACTAGAGTGGCTTTGAAGTTATGTAACTATTCCATGTTCAGATAAAATGGCACTACGAATAGAAGTTCGAGGATACGGAGCATGGAAGTACCTACCCAAGGACAAGGATGATATTATTTTCAGACCCAGTCACTATTTTTTCACTAGTGTTGTTGTAAACGAACCAGTTAAAAGAATATTGCCATGGGTCTTGTGAAACTTTTTTGGTGTCATTTTCGGTAAATTGTCATATTTCTTGTTAAAGGCTCGATACGATCTTTTTATGAACAGGTGACATTTTTTATGTAGATAAAGCAAATACAGCAAAACCTCTTTAAAATACATTGTTGGAATAAACCTTTAAATATTTATAACTAGTCAAATTATAGTTTGGAAATTTCAGTGACCACAATTCTCGTACTACAAAGCAGCAAAACTAAACATATCGCATATGGGCAACAACCATGTCATAAGTCAGGAAATAATGATTGAATGACAAGTATTGAGCTTTTATTTTTTCCCAAATTTTACTTTTAACACAGTAGCTTTACAAAAAATTACTCTTTTTCTTTGGCACGATGAATAGGTTTTATCTAAAATAATAATCCCCTCAAAATATATATATTTAGGATTTTGTTTTAAATAGACATGATACATCTTTTAGACTGAAAACAAAGTGATGAAACCTGAAAATAATAAAAAATTAAGCAACAAAACTGTCATAAGTGAAAAAAACGTGTAGACTTTAGCAGCAAAACTGTCATAACTAACTAACGTATGACACTGTTCGCGAAAAAGTGCTTAATTATTCTCATAACGGTAAAACAACACATGTCTCCATCTAGGGTTTAATTTTAAAACTACTTTTATGCCACTGTTGCTGTAAAATAGAGATATTTTTACACATGGTACGCCAAAAACCTAAAATATGAAATTTTCGGACTTATGACAGAGTTGCTGCCCATGTGTCGATTGTCACTGCAAAAAGTACACATTATGCTTACCTTGTTTATAAACTTTTATTATAGTTTTTGCAGAAGGGTACAGAAATATGGCGAAACACAATCTACCCGTTAAAGTTTGACATTAGTGATATAGCTCTACCGATTCGCTGTAGTTGCGCAGAATGCTAAATTGAACCACAGATACTGTAATTTCAATAGTATGCCAACATAAGAGCTATGCCAACACAGGTGGTTTTCTCATAATGATTATATAATAGGTTTCTTTTTAGATGCAAAACTTTTTCGAGTGACAGGCGACAGCTGATTTGTGCTCATCTTGATTTGCCATTTCACCATGAATAGACTTACGCCAGAACAATGCCTGAAAGTTGTTCAAATTTCTTATGAAGGCCGTTGTTCAGTTCGCGAGACTATCCGTGCGCTACGTCCTTTTGATGGTCGACATAATCGTCCATCCCAGCAACTAAATCGAATACTAGTACTAATTAAAACACAAATGCTAAATACAAATTAATGAATACGAGTACAGTACATCTCTTAAATATAGGGTCCGCCAATAAGCGCGCTCGATCTTTAAAATGAAATAAAGCAAGTTGTGTGAGAGGTATAAATGAAATTTATTTTTTGTTTGAAAGAGTATTCGAAGGCATTATGTATGGAAAATAATATCGGTCAAATGTCCACCTCGGCTTCGCTGGGTGGCGCGCATACGAGAAGTCCAATTTTCAATGACTCTGGCGCACAAATCGGGCTGTATTTCATCGATGGCGTGGCGTATGTTGACTTTGAGGGCATCAGTGTTTTGTGGTTGGTTTGCGTAGACCTGTGATTTAAGAAAACCCCACAAGAAATAGTCTAGTGGGGTTAAATCGCACGATCTCGGTGGCCAGTTGATGTCGCCTCCGCGCGAGATAACCATTCCTCCGAAGCGCTCGTGCAGAAGATCCATTGTGGCGCGCGCTGTGTGGCTCGTAGCGCCGTCCTGCTGAAACCACATATCCTCGACATCCATATTGTCGATTTCATGCCAGAAAAAGTTCGTTATCATGGATCTGTATCGTTCGCCGTTTACCGTGATGGACACACCATCGTCGTTCTCGAAGAAATACGGCCCGATGATGCCTCCGGCCCAAAATCCACACCAAACAGTTACCTTTGCTGGGTGCATTGCGACCTGGTGGACCTCCTGTGGATTGTTCTCGGCCCAATAACGGCAATTCTGCTTGTTGACATTCCCATTTAACCAAAAATGTGCCTCATCGCTGAAGATGATTTTGCGACCAAAATCGGGGTCGACTTCCAACTGCTCTAAAGCCCAATCAGCGAAGATACGGCGCTGTCTATGGTCGTTTATTTTGAGCTCTTGTGTCAGCTGGATCTTGTACGGATGCATGCCTAAATCCAGATGCAAGATTCGGCGAAGTGATGTTTCCGAAAGGCGGAGTTCCTGTGCGCGACGTGAAATTGACTGTCGCGGATTTTCACGCACACTATCGCGCACAGCGGCGACATTCTGGGCAGATCGGACGTTTCGACGACGCGTCGGTGTTGGCTGATTGTTCACCGAACCGGTTGCCTCGAATTTGTTAATCAAACGACGGATAGTCGACTCAGCAGGACGATCAATTGAACCGTAAAATTGGCGGAGCGCGCGGAACGTTGCTCGAACCGATGAATGATTTTCATAATAAGTTTTAACGATTTGCACATGTTGCTCGCGGCTGAATTGGTTCATGATGATTTGTGAAGATACACTGAATAATAACAACTACGTTTGCCAACTCTACCACAAACAACATGGCCGCCATGAGCTGTCAAAGATCGAGCGTCCCTATTGGCGGACCCTTTATAAGAAATATAAAAAATATCACATCGGATGCCGACAGTATCCGCATGTTAGAAAAAGAGCACGCCAGAAGTGTAGTGCTTGGAGTGCTAAGATGAAAAGTACCCATAAAAGTAGTAAAAATAATCGTCAAAAGTCTGCATATTATAAGATCGATAAACTTGTTATTATGTGCATAATTAACGGTTATTTTGTTTCAGGAGGGAAGCATAGGATCTCATTTAGTCATACGGCCGCTCCCAACTCGTTTGCGTGCTGCTGTGAACCAAAAAAATCCCCTTAAAGGCCAGTCTGCAAGTGATGACGAAATGTTTTTAGACCAAGACGGAGCACTGAGTGCTGAGGTCGCCATTGATACCGGGTTACCAATACAAAGGAAGAAAGATGTTCATCATCACATTATTTTTAAACGGAAAAATGCTGAACAAGAGGAAGCTCTAAGTGACTATGGTGAGTACTGCTTATATTGTAACCACTGGGGTTTTGACCAGATTGGACGATGTTAAAATGAAAGGTAGCGTCTTAGTTTGGCAAGAATATGTATATATATATATATATATATATATATATATATATATATATATATATATATATATATATATATATATATATATATATATATATATATATATATATATATATATATATATATATATATATATACATGATCTCAGTCCTGGGTTCGTCACGTATGCTTTAAAGTTAGACGGGGAAATCTTGATATTGATACATTTGGAATTATCTTACCTCATGTACTCTCAGATTGTCGATGTTAATCCTGTAATGGCTAAAACATCACATAACAACTAAGATTCACAAACTATATATATATATATATATATATATATATATATATATATATATATATATATATATATATATATATATATATATATATATATATATATATATATATATATATATATATACATGATCTCAGTCCTGGGTTCGTCACGTATGCTTTAAAGTTAGACGGGGAAATCTTGATATTGATACATTTGGAATTATCTTACCTCATGTACTCTCAGATTGTCGATGTTAATCCTGTAATGGCTAAAACATCACATAACAACTAAGATTCACAAACTAACTTTGTCGGATAATATATATATATATATATATATATATATATATATATATATATATATATATATATATATATATATATATATATATATATATATATATATATATATATATATATATATATATATATATATATATATATATATATATATATAAGTTTAACATAATAAATTAACACAACAATAAAACATTTACACCAAACAAGCTATAGCTTGTTTGGTGGGCGATGCATCTGGTTGAGTGTCCAAATTTATAAATTTGGACACTCAACCAGATGCATCGCGCAAATAATAGACCTATCTATATGAGACAGAAAGCTAATCGCTAGGGTTAAGTAGATCTGACTCTAATAGAACAATTTTGACTAACTTTCCGCTTACTAAACTATTTGATTTTAAACCGGAATTAACTATATGAAAACCTACCGGAAACTGAATAATTTTGGCTAAGATTGTTACTCTAGCCCTCGTTGGGCGGGACCAAGGATGACCTTTCATCCCCTTTAAGTAATACTACTTACCGGGGGTAAAATCTCAACCAATAATACGAGATCTTCTTTATCCCTCACATAATCTCAGGAAACTATTCCCGTACGCTGACGACATCTGGTTGCAAAATAAGAACTAAACATTTTACACGGCATGGATAAATAATAACATTATTTGTGCGGTGCCTGTTATCTACACATATGGAGAGAAAACCCCACAGAAAAACTCTTCTCAGTCTTAGATCGTTCATCCTCCAAAACAATACAATTATGATATTTCTGAGATACTCTTTATTAATTTATTAATTAATTAGTTAGTTAGCATTAATTAGTTAGCTGCTCCTACGTTTAATGAAAGTATTATTATAATATTATCTTCTGGGTAATGCTTGGCCATTTCGATGTTTCGATACCGGAAACTATAAATTAACAACTGCCAACTGATCCAAGGAATAATAATATATGATTTTACTGTCGAATCTTTAAGAGTCCATGATTTTATGAGACGTACCGCCGTGGGACCTAATTAACCCTACCGAAGAGACAATAAGATTTTAGATATTTTACTTTTTATCAGTTCAGCGACACATATCTGTTTACGTTTTGAAATCTAGCTATGATATAGTACTTAAAGAGAAAACACAATACAAGATAAATTACCAATCTAATGTGGACCTTCTCAGAATTTTTGGCAATAAACAAAGGATAAACGAATTTTGAATGATGACATAACCTTGCTAACATTGTTTGTGTTTACATGCAGAGGCGAACTTGAGCACATCTACAGAAACAATATTAGATTTTTGACGTTCACCCAATTGAAACCAGAAACAGCTGGTTATACTTAATTATTGATCTGTTGGTAATACTGATATTCGAATTTATTGCATCAAAAACATGCCAAAAGAAAAGTTACTGATTGTAAAGCGGCGATGTTACCAGCGGAATTAAATTGGACAATTTTAGTATAGATAGTGAATTTCAAGGCTATTATGCTCAGTAGATATTAATATAAATGAGCTATAATAAGTAGAAGCACATTTGGTGCATCTTGTATTGGTAATTTAACAACCACACTGTGTACAGGGCAGTAAGGAAAAATAACATTTGTAAAAATATTCTGTAATGCAACTTTGTAAAATATAAACTGAGGAGGCAAGGTTACTACTAAAATTATCGTACAGTTAGACGCAATACACGCGAGGTGCTATTGCTCGGGGTTTGCATTAAAATAAACAGGTTTAACAATATATATACAATTATTAATCTACATTAAAGGAATCGAACAGGATTAATTAAAATAATGTATGGAATATTCTGAAATTTGTGTTATTCCTGTTCAGTATACCGAAAAACTTGAAAGTAAAATCTTACGAAATAATCAAAATATCTTGGGTATACGTGAATTAGTATATGCAAAGACTAATAAAAAAACTCGTAGTCAGACCAGTCTGATGCATCAGAATCAGTAAAAAAAGACACAAGGTCTTCTAGATCATCGGCCAAAGACTGCCATGGAAAGTCTCGCTCATGAAGAAAGTCCCAAAGCATCACCTGCAGAACGTCTATGTCAGTGTCAACATTCCTAGGACGTCTCTGTCGGGTTGGTGGCCCGACATCGCATTTGCTGCCGTCGCAAAAAGCATGTAAATAAAAGAATTTGTTGTCAAAGGGACACTTTCCTTGTTGGCCTTTCTTAAAGTATTTGCAGTCTTTTCTGGACAAAGCCTTCTTATAATCATTGATCAGTTTCTCCTTGTCTTCCTTTGTATCTACCCAATACATACTTGGACAGACAAAATCAGAGGTTACCCTACATTCAGGGCAAGCCCTAATAATTTTGTTTTCAAACTGGCGTGCTTGACGCCATTTGCGAATGCATCTTAAACAGAAGCAATGATTACAATTTGGTAGGATGCCAAATCTCTGCTCTCCATTGGCCTTTTCCATGATCACCTCAAAACACACTCCACAGGATTTATCCTTTGAACGTGCAATTGCAAATAATAGCTCCATATTCTTCTCGTGTTGCTTTATACATTCCTGGCGATGACGTTTTCTCTGTTCTTCATTGTATGGATGCAGAATTAGACGTTCACACATATCGCACATTTTGGGTCGCTATCATACTTATAAAAAATTATAGGCCTGGGACTGTACTATTTTGTTACAATATTGTAAAAATATATTGATGAATGGCAGTCCATTCATACTTTTTGAGTATAATGTATCAAAAATTGTATTGGATATACAAAGGTGTACATTCTACTCAAAATGGACTCTACTTGAACCTAAATATTCTGTAGCCCTCTAATTTTAAAGAACTAAAAGAAAACCCTATTCCACCAAACAATCTTGGACATCGTCTGTCGGCGAAATGGGACTGCTCAAATTTTCTTGTCATGTATTGAATCAGCATAATTTACCTACATTTTGAGCTAATATTTATACTGGTATGCGATCACGCGGTTTTCGGCATTTTCACGGGCGTCTGCTTCATGAGTGTTACCATCTAGAGCGTCTGCCACAATTAATTTCATTATTGCTAATTTGGGTGACCACTTGCAAATGGCAGACGACCGGCTACGGATTTAACGAACTATACACTATTTATTTCTAGAGTCAAACCTTTGGGATCTTATGCGGTTTTTTTCACGTGAGCTCTTAGTCTATATCGCCGTTTAGAATATTTATATTTATTTTTTAGTATTATGTTGCTAAATATTAGACAAGGTTTTTCATTATATAAACTATTTGTAATAAATATGTTAAAGATAAAACTAGTTATGTAGATCGCCAACTTCAGCTATACCGACAGTGAGTTAAACCTAGCCCCATTAATATGCGATTTCTCAGATATATATTATATCTATAAAATACGTATTGTTAAGTAATTTATTTCTTGATTTCCTGCCTAAGCCTCCAAAACAAGTTACCCATACTAACATCGTTTTAATCTTAATATATGCAAAATAGAGGCTATATCTAATCGGAAAACGTGTACTATCCAAGCAGGTACATATAGTTAAACAAATAAAAACATATTTGATTAATAAATTACAATACCAAATTACCCATAGTGTTATGCTTAATGAAAAATATATTGAAACTAGAAATAAACAGAAATGAGATTATCTCATTACATGTTTTAGTTATAAATAGGCATTGAAAAAATGCATGGAAAAATTACAATTTTTCAAGGTTCTCGAACCGAGATACTTACGATAAGTTTTAAATCGCCATAAGCGTTAATGCTTTTTCGCTAATTAATTTTTTTTTTGAGTAACGGCTACAGACTTCTATTATTTTTGTACTACATTACATTTTAAGTACCGTTTTGTACGTTACATTTTGAGTAACGCATTTTTTCGGCCAACTTTACACATAAAGACATGTAATTATAAACTATTAAATAAGACCAGTGGCAGCCTTTACTCTCAAAACCCCTACAGGGTGACATATTTTCCTCAAGAGAGCTCTCTATTAAAACACATTATGAACCGAATTCTAAAATCAAATATATATTTCTACCAGAGGCGTTCCAATTCCCTAACATATAACATTTTCACCTACAATTAGCAATTTTTACATTATGGCTACTACTTCGGGTTGTGTTAGTAGACAAAATAATTGTGAGACTGTGATTAATTCAATGGATAACATTTTTAAAGTTAACTTTTCACTGTTAGACTTGAATTCTAAGATTTATTAATAGTATAGGACGACCCACATCAGATTTAAAATGACAGATTTTTTTCTCATGCTTCTCAATTTCGGATTCGTTTATACTTTTTCTATTAACGCTATTTTTGACACCATAAAAAATAAATACATAAAATATTAAATATGTATAACTTCATACTTAATATACTATTACATGTTAGAGGATTCTAAACCGAATAAAGATTTCTTTAAATAAATAATCAGTTCTCACAGTTTTACATGTAACACCGGTAGCAAAGCTTTGGGTTGTATGCATTCAGGGGTGGACGCGCGTGTTCAGTCACTTTATCTCAACTGGGCGCGCTCGATCTAACAGTAACTTGTTTATACACTGTGAAAAATGACCTAACTGACCTACTCATTTGAAAAAATCATTTGTAAGAACTACTTTTGTGTTTGCTGTAAATTAAAAAAAATATCATAAGAGAGAGTACTAATTGGCATAAGTAAAATCATTCCCGTAAAAGAATACACTTGCTGCTATTGGACTGTGTATTTATCACAAATCAAAAAATTAATTAATACCAAGTGCAAGTGATTTTAGGTAGTTACTATTAAAGTACGAGTTGTCGTAACTTTGGGCTTTTAAAGCAACTGCTCTGTTACTTTATTCCAGCATCTTCTACTTTCAGCCAACTAACAGAGCTAGTTGCCACAGTTTACTCAGAACTTGCAATAAACACTTTTCGTTCGATATTACAAGCTTCGGCATTTCCCGGTCGGCATGATTAAACCAACTCTACTGCCATGCTCCAAGCTCCATGCTTCTCATGTCATTTTGTATTGCGTCGTGAGTCGTGAGGGAGGGTCAGTGATGTTTTATGGTTATATAAGTTGTGATTATTTTATTTTGTTTGGCGGGGATTTAGGCCAGTCATTGTGTATTTTTTGCGTTCAAATGGTCGCGGAGATTTGAAAATCTGCAGAAATGCAGTATAGGGTGTCCTTAATATGCGCTTAATTTTGCGACTTCACGTGACCGCCGCTCGCACAGCCATCTTGAAAAAAATGTGTCCAACATCAGTTTTTGGCTTATAACTCGATTCCTGTAGATTTTAGAAAAAAAGTATAGAATAAAAAATTGAAGGCGATAACATTCTCTACAAAATTGTTCCTACACATTTTTTTGTCAAAACAATACTCCCAGTTACAGGGCCGAACATTAGAATGAATTTTTTTAAATATCGTATAAACTACATTTACATGTTACTTTTTACATATTATGCATAAAGTACCGCACCTAAAGTTGTTTAGTGCAGTAAAATATGACAGGACATAAGTTATCAACTCCTTTCCATACCACCCGGGAGGTAGAGTTGAGCGGCGTGTTTTTTTTATTGTGGTATCCCCAGTAGCAGGCCCGGACTGGACGCCCCACCTCACATGATTTTTTTTATATTTCTATCATTGAAGGATGTGTTTAATTATACTCATTATAGGTATATTTTTTAGTACATTTTAAAAAAATATTATTTAGGTAGGTACGTATCTTGTTTTATAAACAACAAATACTTATGTCAAATAATATGTTTGTTTATTTGTTAACAGTACAAAAGTTAAAAATAAATATTAAATAATAAAATAAAACTGTGAAAATAAAAATTCATCATATAAAATAAATAATAGTAATACGCATAATAAATAAACGGTAACTTTGGCTATTTATCACAACAGAACAAAACTCTAAAATACATAATAATATATATGTTATATAGAACAATGAAAATAAAATAACAACAAAATTGGAAAATCAGTTACTTAAATATAAATAAGATTTTGTCTTAAAATTGGCGCTACTGCAGCTACGCCCCCAATAATATCTGAATTTTTTAAGCTATTTAAAAGAACTTTTTCTATTGACAATAGCATAAAAGCTTCCAACTTTTCTTGGCCCATTGAGGATATAAGCCTATTTTTTATTATTTTTAATTTCGAAAATCCAGTCTCACACGAAACTTGGGTGGATGAAAAAGTTAAAACTAACTTATACGCTGCGAATAAATTTGAATACGCCGAACAATACAGATTATATTTAAGTAGCAAACTGTAGCAACAGTATAAACACTTCTTGCACATCTGATTTTTATTATTGTCGCGCTTCATATTTTTTGACCAAATATAGTTGCTGTCTTCATCTTTATCCGATTGTATTTCTGTCTCTGGCAAAACTGCATATTCTTCACCAAGAGTTTTCGAAAGAACTTGCCATTTGGATGCGAAGTCCACCATTTCGATCCTTAATACTTCAGGTGTGATGTCCGGCACAAATCTCTGAAGCAAGTTACTTAATTTCACAAAAGCCTGTGATGATATCCCCGATTTTATTCCAGTAAAATTAGTAGGATGCATGCACCTTATGTCAGCGTATAATAATCCATGGGGTTGAAATCTACGCTCTAGAGTTTGTGCGGCTGTATCAAGTATTACATTATGACTATATTATGACTTCGACGATATATCTTTCAATTGAAGATTCTAATATCGTGTGTGTTAGATTCACCCGATAAAAGTTTGGGTTTGCGAATTCTTTTTTCTGGTAAAGAATCTTCTACAGTCATTTCAGAATTATGTTTTTCTAATTCGTTGTTAGCCAATAAAACAAATTCATTTGCTAATTTATCAATACTCTCAAAATTTCTGGAGATTTTTTAATTTCATCTAAAACGTGCATAGCCTCTGTGACAGTGACGTGTCCTATACAACGCAACAAAAATACCTACGCGATAAAAATATTACTGTACTATATTGGTATACCTAATAATTATTGGTTGTTATAAAAAACTGACTTCTCGCGGCCCCACCGGCCCCGCATGCCAGCGGCCCACCGGGAATTGATGACTGAGATGTTCCTGGTTCATTCTGTTCAGTACTCGATTCAGTATAATATGTCAAATCTTCTGTCTCCTCCAATACCCACTCAGGCGAATTAAGGTCATCATCAGCATCGTTTGTATCCTCAAAATCGGAATCAGCTCCTAAATCGGGAATGTTTTCACATGCTGTCGCATTACAATTCATACACAACACTGAGCATTTTAAACCTAGTTTCCTGCATCCACACGCTCCTGCACAGCCTTTTTTACATTTGCAGGATATCGACTTTAAATTTGCGTCTGGAGCAGCTTCTGACGTAGTCCTAACAGCGTCGAGCCCGTTTCCTGTTTTCTGCCAGCCGTATTGCTCAGGATCTTTCTCGTTGTCACACCACATCGCAACTTGATGGTAAGCTCGCAGACAGTGCTGCCATGCAGCATCTCTCGTGGGTGGCAGGCACGCAAGATTAAATTTGTTTTTAGATACAGACTTCGTGAAGTTCTTGTATCCGCGCGAATCGAGCGTGTCCGTTTCGTACGATCCACCATACAGAGCCAATAAGAACGCTTCCCCAGCTGCAGCGAGAGTATTGACATCTGCTTCGGGATGTTGGAAGATCGCTATAGTCTCAGGCAATGATTTGTTCTTATCCAGGAGATTGAGGAACTTTAATTTCCCTTGGTTGAAAAGGGCAGAAGTTGTATCACAACCGCTAATAGCGTGTAAAAACATAATGTTCTTTGCAACATCTTCTTTGTAATTCAGGCTCCGCGTCGAGTAAAGCGCTTCTGCAATTTTCCCTCTGGCTGGTTTTAGTAGAAAAATGTTCTCCCGGTCTCTTGCCTTTGCAGTTAATATAACCAATAGATCTATATTGTCTCCGACAACGAAAACAAGCGTAAAAGATGACGACATGTCGATGGCTGTTTGAACAATGAGCACATCCGCATCTTCTATTGCCTGCTTTGCTATGTAATTTTGTTCGTTGAACTTCGCAATTAACATGGAAATTAAATTTCTTTTCTTATTATCGCTTGATAAGAATTTTTCCTGTGAAACGGGTGGGATCATCGCTTCGTCAAAAATAACATCTGTGGATACATGTGCTCTAGAACGGCGATATCTATCTGCGCTTTTCGTACTGCGGCTAGCTGCGTTCGTTGGATAACCGTCAAAGACTACAACTGCGTTTTGACCATAGTGCCTCTGAACATATTGAATGTAGTTTATGCAAATTTGTTCATACGAATCAATACGATGCCATATCACTCGGTGCAACAAACAGCCGCCGTCTAAAACATGCAAGGTGTTGTTACTCGGTTGTAGAGGCTGGTCTACTGGGAAAAACGCCTTGATTTCGTTCCCTTTCGCATGCCATCCTCATTACATAGAGACAGAGGATATGGAGGGGCACGCACTGTAACGATACAGTGCAAAACCTGCCGCTCAACTCTACTGCCCGGTTGGTGTGGAAAGAAGTTGGTAACTTATGTTTTGTCTTTTACTGCACTAAACAACTTTAGGTACGGTAGTTTATGCATAATATGTAAAAAGTAACATGTAAATGCAGTTTATATGATATTTTAAAAAATGTATTCTAGTGTTCGGCCCTGTAACTCGCAAAGTATTGTTTTGACAAAAAAATGTATAGAAACAAATTTGTAGATAATTTTATCACCTTCAATTTTTTATTTACTTTATTTTACTACAGGTACTTTTTTTCTAAAATCTACAGGAACCGAGTTATAATCCAAAAACTGATTTTGGACGCCATTTTTTCAAGATGGAGGCGAGAGCGGCGGTCACATGGGGTCGCAAAATTAAGCGCATATTGAGGACACCCTAGACTGCATTCCTGTCGATTTTCAAAACTCCGCGACCTTTTGCAAGAAAACACTACCTTTTTATACCTAATGACTGGCCTAATTGCTATATAGCGAAATATACTGACTGGGTGAATGGACCAATGACTGATCAGATCTTTGTTCTATATTTTATATTCGAGTGTTTAATTTTGAGTATAAGTTCATTTTTACATTACTTAAATATACTTCCAGCATAAGTATAACAATTAGGCCATTTTTATAATTATCATATTCTTTAGTTTTGTACCTATTACTGCAATACAAGTATTGGATATTTATTTTATATATAATATATTAGAGTAATATAATACATATTAGATTTTAATTTTGAGCTATATCTATAACATATAGTTTATTCATTTCTACAATCATCATGTTTTTAGTATAAGCATGTTATTGTCATTGGCCATTTTTATATATTTGTGATTTTATTATATTTAGTTTGGTATTCCTGCAATATAAGTACCTTTGTATGATAACAAAAATAGAATATTTATAAATCTTGTTTGTTTCATTAAACAGGAACCAATTAATTATTCAGTTTAAGTAATTAAGATAAATCAGTTGCTTTAACTGAAGTATGCATTTGAAAGATTGCTGAACTCACTTGTAACTACTAGCGAAGTTAATTTGCTGCAACTCCGGTGATAGCTCATTTAATAAGAAGAGTCAGCAAATATTACTGATGTGGAATGTCACGACCAAAATTTATCATTTTGCAGCAACTATACTTCATTCAATATGTACTTATAGTTAACTGACCCCATATAAGATACCGCGCAGTTGCCACATGTAATTCTTCTACTACTTACGTACGTCTACTTTAAATATGAGAATCACGTAAACATTTATTTTTATAGTTAAAAGCGGCAACGCCGATCCACGACCTCTCCAATAACGAATATTCAAGCGGTATATCTCTTTTTAATTTATTGGAATGACGCGCCGGCGCCGTCTGTGTTAGTTTGACAGTCCCTATGGACTCTCGGAACGTTCGGATCTCTTACAGTGGCGGGTTTGCGGGTATTGCTAATATATTATTTATATACCTACCTATGTAGGTATACATCGAAATGACGCGCCGTCTGTGTTTAGTGAACGGAGTAGCAAATGTCCCCTCTCTTACATAGGATCCATGGGTTATACGCACGTAAATTGTAACGGTCATTCGCGATAGTGTAGTGCGTTGGTTAAGATATTCGCGTGTATATATATATATATATATATATATATATATATATATATATATATATATATATATATATATATATATATATATATATATATTTTTTTTTTTTTTTTTTGAGGATTTATCTTGGGATAGTAGCAATAAAACGACTGATTAGGTTACTTGACGTTTCGGTCCCTTTCTTGGGCCTTTTTCAAAAGAGTATTTTATTTTGTAAAAAAATAAAATACTCTTTTGAAAAAGGCCCAAGAAAGGGACCGAAACGTCAGAAGAGTATTTTATCTTTTTCAAAAGAGTATTTTATTTTGTAAAAAAATAAAATACTCTTTTGAAAAAGGCCCAAGAAAGGGACCGAAACGTCAAGTAACCTAATCAGTCGTTTTATTGCTACTATCCCAAGATAAACCCTCCAAAAAAAATATATAAAGATAGCAAAGAAATTAGAAGATAAAAATATATATATATATATATATATATATATATATATATATATATATATATATATATATATATATATATATATATATAGTGCTGTTTTAATGTGATTTGTGATACAATATAATATCGGCGAAGGATGGAAAATATTCCAAAACGTAGGCAGTACCGATCGGTAGGTGAGAAAAGAATAATTTTACGAGTATTTTACTGCATACAGAGAGATCACCCTCATTCGGATTATACAGAAGCATCAAAGGCAAGCATATACACACTTTTAAGAGAAGAAAAGGTACATGTAAGTGTATACACCGAAACCAAAAAGCGGTCGAAATAAGATTGTAGTGGACGATGATGCAAAAAATGCGATACGTAGAATGGTCCGCGGTTTCTTTAGAAATAACGAATTGCCCACTTTAGATAAGGTGCTGCAAGGTATAAGTGAAAATGATATTATACCTAAAATGTGCAGGAGTAGTCTGGCATAAATTTTGAAAGACATGAATTTTAAGTATGGAAAAGTAGACAGAAAAAGTATTCTCATAGAAAGATATGAAATAGTTGCTTGGCGGATGGATTATCTTCGAAAAATAAAAAAGTTTTGAAACGAGGGGCGGAAAATTTTTTACACTGACGAAACGTGGGTCAACGAAGGACATACTATGAAGAGAGTCTGGCAGGATGGAAAAGTGAAAAATACACGGCAAGCTGCGATTGAAGGCTGGACAACTAGTTTAAAAATGCCGTCTGGAAAAGGTCGCCGTTTAATCATAACGCATATTGGAAGTGATAGTGGATTTTTGCGTAATGGAGAACTGATATTTCAATCTAAGAAGACCGGAGACTACCACGAGGAAATGAATTCCGAAGTATATGAGAAATGGTTTGCCGGCGTACAGGTTTTGCCGGCCGGCGTTTTTGGATACAGGTGATTTATTTTATTTCTCTTATTGTTTTTATTTTTTGTTGAGAATTTTTTGCTTTATTTTGGAATATGGGTATATTTATTTTATTGTGTTTATGTTTTGTTGAGAATGTTTTGATATATATATTTATTTTATTGTTTCATTTTTTGTTAAAAAAATTTTGCTCTATTTTGGAATAGATTTATATTTATTTCATTTTTCCGTTTTAAAGTTTATTTTTCACGGCTACTTAGCTGTTTTGTACATATTATTTTTGTTTCTTGTGGGAAATATGGCTACTGGCGAACCACCCACTGAAAAATTTCGTTACCATTTTTCCACACCACTCATGAAGTATTGCTATACTTCATGAGTGGTGTGGAAACTTGCATTCAATATCAGCTGTAGTGTTGAAAATCTACATATAAAAACCTACTACTTTAACCCCCTGTAAGTAGTTTAACCCCTTGTAAGTAGGTACCTATTGTTCATTGACTTTATTTTTATGTAGGTACTTACCATCCTAGATCACCTTCTACTTTCACCCCCCCAAGAAGAAAAAAATGTCTACGCCAATGAAAAACATTGTGTAGGTCAGGGTTGCCGGTCGTTGAACTATACATACATATTGTACGCCGTATAACTAAGGTATTAGTGTTAAATACCACATTCCATTTGCCATAAAGAAAGTCAAGTACTTTGAGCAGTTGTGATAAATACCCACTTTCAGCAATCCAAATGTAGTTATCAGAAAGCAACAGTGTAGTTGTCCCCATTGGCGTAGCTAGGGGGGCTTAGCCCTCCCCCCTGATGCGAAAATAGCCCCCCTGAGAAATATTAAAGAATATTTTTGCGGCGTCGGTCGCCGACGTCTTTCTAGCTAATGAACAAGAAAACTATATCATTGGACCACAATATACATACACTGAGCTCGTAAAGTTTGGAATAAATTCAATTAATCGTTATTGAAGGATTTTCACAGGAAATCCTTGGACACGTCAACCTTATTTTATAAAATGTCACTTTTTTCAGCCAACGATTTTTTTTTTGTTTTGTTCGTTTTTGAGCTATGACGTCATCGACAATTTTTTTAAATGACAACCCATATTTTTTTTCACGGATTTCGATAGAGCACATTTTTCTGAGTGCGAATATGTCAAAAACATAGTACCTTTAACATGAAAGTGTTCGAGATATTCGGTTGCAAAGTTTTAAGAATGAATTATACAAGCGATGACCAAATGCTAATCATTTATCAAGAAAGCGCAGGAAAAACAACAGTTTTGACAGTTGTCACAATTTTGAAGTTTTTCCTCGCAAGTTTGTGTTTTAATCAGTTGAATAATATCATTAAGTAAGTTGATTAATCATTATTCCATCATAATTCATTTTTTTTAAAAATGGTCCGTCGTTTGAGTGAAAGGGAAAGAATCGAAATTTTGATGATGATCGGTTACGGGGACAGAGCTCGCACACAAGTAGAAGTTTGCCGTTTATTTAACAACAAATATCCAAACAGAGAACCAATTACACAGTCCACCGTTAGCAAAATAGAACAAAAGTTTTTAGAAGTGGGTCATACGAGAGATCGCCCTAGAACGGGTCGTCCACCAGTGCAACAAGATGTTAAATTGAATGTTCTACTAGAGCTTCAAGAAAATCCCCATTTACCCACCCGCCAAGTGGCGGCAAACAACGGAATAGTTCAAAGCTCCGTCTTGAAATATTTGAAATTGAACAAATGGCATCCATATAAAGTGGTTTTGGTCCAAGAATTAAACGAAGATGATCCTGACCGTAGGTTACAGTTTTGCCAAACCATGTTGCAACGCCTGATCGATGACGACGGATTTTTACGCAATATTGTTTTTTCTGATGAGGCTACCTTTTATCTCGACGGCACAGTTAACCGGCAAAACTGTAGATATTGGTCTCCTGAAAATCCACACTGGAAAATGGAAACTCGTAGTCAGTTTCCACAAAAAGTTAACGTTTGGGCTGGTATTATAGGTAATCGTATTTTGGGCCCATTTTTCTTTGAAGGCGTATTAACAGGTGAAATATATTTAGAATTTTTAAGAGACGACTTAGTCCCTGCACTTGCGGTACTTTACCCAAATGACGTAGATCCAGATCTGCCCCATCACACGATATGGTACCAACAAGACGGTGCACCACCCCATTTTGCAGTGATCGTTCGCGATTATTTAAACCATGTATTTCCTAACCATTGGATTGGTCGCAGGGGAACTATCGAATGGCCCCCTAGATCTCCAGATCTCACTCCCCTAGACTACTTTTTATGGGGCTATTTAAAGAGCAAAGTCTATTTCAATAGACCAAATACCATCGAAGAATTAAAGGACAGAATTCGCAATGAAATTCGAACCATTCAACCCGATACTGTTGGTAAGGTTCTGCAGGAGTTACAGTGGCGGATGGGATATTGCCAGGAAGTGAATGGAGGTCACTTTGAAAATTTACTCTGATTTTATTTTTTACTTTAATTATTTATCATTTATTTGTTAAAATATTTTTTTATTTGTTTAAATTGTTGTTAAAAAATTAAACAGATTACTCCCAAATCTTTCAAAATGTTCGATAAGCTACCAAAATAAATAATATTACTCCTTAATCTTTTAAAATGTAATAAGCTATAAGCTATTAGAATCAATAAGCTATTAAAAATCTTGACCCGCCCGATAGCTTATGCATGGTGCCATGGTACATTTTATAAACTTTGCAACCGAATATCTCGAAAACTTTAATGTTAAAGGTACTATGTTTTTGACATATTCGCACTCAGAAAAATGTGCTCTATCGAAATCCGTGAAAAAAAATATGGGTTGTCATTTAAAAAAATTGTCGATGACGTCATAGCTCAAAAACGAACAAAACAAAAAAAAAATCGATGGCTGAAAAAAGTGACATTTTATAAAATAAGGTTGACGTGTCCGAGGATTTCCTGTGAAAATCCTTCAATAACGATTAATTGAATTTATTCCAAACTTTACGAGCTCAGTGTATGTAGAAAAGCAGTACATTTCCTACTCAAGCTCATAGTTCCAGATGGACGGAGGTTTCATTTTTTATGACGGTCTAGGAGTCTAGGACGATTGACCGTAGACTAGCCTGTCGCCAGCATACTGCGCACCAAATTGTTCCAGCGAAAATTCAAAAAATCGGTCGGCAAAAATCGTGAGAAATCATAAGATTTTCCGTTTTGACATAAATGGTATGATTTAAGACGAAATTATGAGAAAAATAAACATTTTACAATATTATATTCCTATTTTTGTAAAATATAGGTGTTTATAATATAATTAAAAATATTATTGTTATTGTTATAATGTTATTAAAATAAATAGCTATGGTAACTTTAAATTTAAAACAAATTCATACATGATGTAGGTACGTAGATACAGGTACAAAAAAGTATTAGTAAAATCCATATTTGAACTAGGTAAAGGTAATTATTTAAAATAATCTGTTCTGATAAAAGTAAACAAAAAATAAATTAAGCCTAAAAATGTTTATATACATACATATAGACATTTACAAAATATGTTTATTAATTAATTGTCTACCTTCAAATTCAATTGATCAATTTCAAAGTAAAAATTAAAGCAAAAAAAATAAGGATAAAAAGTATTCTCGAAAGGGTTCAAATTTGATCTAATTTACCATTTGTTAAGCTAAATTTTCTACTAAAAATATTACAGAATCTTAATGAAAATCTTAATAAGACTATACCTAGTCATTTGCATCAGATGAAGATTCTGTAACAATTTTTAGACCTTTTTGATCAATTTTAACAACTTGCAGTTAAAATTGACCAAAGAATTTAATGATATATCGATTTCTGGTTCTAAAAACCTTAAATTGTCAGTAAGATTTAAAAACCGTGAGATTATGTTCACTTATCGTGAGATTTAATCCGAAATCGTGCTACCCTGCTACCGCGGACCGTACGAATGCGAGTGATACATGTCGGTCTTGCGACAGTGTATTGTTATTATTACAGAGATAACAAATTTCAAAAATGTAATATTGTGAAAGTCAATTTTTTGTAAAAGTGAATTTATTATTAAAATTCTGAGGTGCCAGGAAGAAGCGTGACCTTGAAAATTTTTAAAATTTTCGCCTGCGGCGCTATAGCTCCGCGCCTACCGACGCACCTAGTTTTGCCTCGCGCTTTTTATTTTTAATCCCTAGCTAGAGCTGAAGCCCCCCCCCCCCGACCCCCCCCCCCAAGTAGAAAATGCTAGCTACGCCTATGGTTGTCCCCTATGTTAATGATATTTTCATTTAGTACAAATGAGTTTTCAGTTACCACAATTTTTTTTTCTCAGTGTAACGACTACTAGAAACCTCATATCTCAATATATATTTTTCAAATTCGTGTAAAATTAAGTAAGTAATCGTGTAAGTACTTTAACGTGACATTGGTTTCTTTTGTTTATATGAAACATTTACTTGGCTATTTCAATTTGTGTTTTTTTCTTTGCACAATATTGAAGCCCTTCTTATTCACACGCCTAACGCAATTAATTATTTTTTATAAATTTATATATTTGTTCCAGCATTGATGGAACCAGACCATATGTCAAAAAGATACAAAAGGAGTACCTCAAACAAAGCCAAGTCATCGACAAGGAGCAAACGGGAGGCCCCTTACACAATTTATCCCGAAGTTTTGGTAATTGTGGATTACGACGGCTATAGACTGCACGGAGGCGATAATCTTCAAATCAAGAGGTACTTTGTGTCGTTTTGGAATGGCGTGGATTTAAGATACAAATTACTGAAGGGGCCCAAAATCAGGATATCTATTGCCGGTATTATTATTAGTAGGGTAGGTATATCACAAGTTTTACTTTTATTGCAAAATATTTATTCATACAAAAATATAAGATGGAAATATTTTACTATTACAAGAATATTCATATATTTACTTCTTCAATAGAAAACCCAACATCCTCATCAGTTTCAATACCAATATCATCGAGCAATTGCTTCTTGGTTTTTGGGTAATTTTCGAGAATTGAATTAAGCATATCTGTGCACATGCGCTTACGTTTCTTGTACGCAGTCATGCACTTTTCATATTCTCTTTCTGCTAACAATTTCTTTTTAGGGCAGATAGGTTCCACCTCAGTATAATTTTCAAATTCGTTTCTAACATCTACAAGATCTTTTTCCAATTGCACTTTTTGTTGGAGTGCGTCTTCTAACGTCATTTTGCCCTTTAGTTCTGCAAATTGCGCTGAGTTGTTTTTCAGTTTATCTGTAACCTCTCTTAGCTGCAATGTTGTTTCGTTGATGCTTCTGTCTATTTCCAGCAAAGTTTCTTTCAAATCGTCAGTTTCGTTTTTCTGCTTTATACAGTATACCTGCAAAATATAATTTATTCGGATTAAAAGAGCAAAAGTAAAAAGTTGATATTATCCCGAACCGCCAAACTGACGATCTTTTTTTGCATTTTAGCTTTACTCCTCGGTATCGACGCCTTTGTACAAAGATTCAATCAAATGTACATTTCCAGTATATACACGAAAATAACGCACAAAAAATTATGCTCAACTTCAAAGTTGATTTTCTCGCGAACTGATAAATCGGCTTTTCCGATAATGTTTTTTAATTGTAGTTTTTTTCTTTGGTAATTGCACTCTGATAGAATTTTTTATTCAGATATCAGTTTTGGGCTTATACAGGGAGCAAAATGAGAATAGTTTTTTACGTTAAATTAGAGACACCCTGTAGGGAGCATTAGCAATAACAACGTATGCATAATGCAACTATACTGTAGCCTCATGTTTTCTGAACATTTCGTTTTTATTGAAAATTATAGAAAATATTATAGAAAATACAGTTTTATATCAGAACATGTTATTCTTCAATAAATCACAATGTTACTGGATACTTAGCTTAACAAACAAAGTAGTCTATGCTGCCCTGTTAAGGATAAACGTCGTATGTGCACATTTTTTAGTTTTGAGTAATCGAAGAAATACTGAATACAATTCCTGCTGAATTTGCAGCATCCTGAATCTGCTTCAGGATGTATTGACACTGTCAAATTTTTCCAAAAATGTAACCTATTACTAGGAATAATACCACTAAGTCTGCTTAATAAAGCGTCCTTTTTTTCTTGAGTTGCACCGCGAATGATGGTTTTCTAAAATAACCTTAGTGCATTGTTTCCTACATTGGATTCCACATGCTGGCTTCACCGAATGATTCATTCTTTTCTCTTCAATTTTTCTTTTTTTCGATCCTCCAGTGAAATGCTGAATCTTTTCCATTTTTGTTTCTGTATATACGTTAGCCATTCGAATTTCAGATTGCTCAATTGCAGCATCAATCATATTATTAATTAGTTCTGTTACAAAGTAAGTGAACTATTATTGCTACAATTACCAGTGTTTACGTTGCTTGTTTGCTGGAGTAATAACTATATTTTCTAGGATATTAATGCAAGATTCCTTACATTTAATAATAGTTTCTGTTTCCGAACTAGATGAGTCTGATGATGGCAATATAAAATCAGGATCAGCCTTTAAAAATTAATCGTTAATTGTGGAAATGAAAATATAGGGGTTAAACCAACAAAAAACTTGCATTAAACCGTAATTTTTAATTTTGTCGTTAACGCTGTTTCAATCTAATTATTTGGCTCTTACGTCATTTTCGATGTCGCTTACGCAATTTTCGATGGCGCTTACTTCCTTTCCGACGTCGCTTACGTTATGAGAGATCTATTTTGTGAAATATAGTACCGATTTTACTGAGACAAAAAAAAATCATTTTCGTATAAAAGTGCAGATACGAGGTTTTGCAGGCCGACCGATACGATATACCGATAGATACGACACAAAGGCTTAACATGTTGTAATGTGGACATTTTTTATTAACAACACGGCTACAATTGTACTTACGACATTTAAACCATGTAATTTTCTGGGCGTTTTAGCAACATTTACGACTTTTGAACCTAACAAACCAACACGTAAGCTTGTTGTGAAGTGATATGTCAAAAATCTCGAAATTCATTAAGATTGCAGTTACAACGTTTATCCTTAACAGGGCAGTATGATAAATCAAAAATATCAGCAAATGTCAGCTTTTGACAATTCCTTTATTTATTTATGTACCTGTCGTCTTAAATTGAATAATTAAGTTAGTTCATTATTTCTGATTTATTGTTCTTTCGTGAAAATGGAACGTGTCAGAAGGAATATGACTGTGATAAATGTGTTCAAGTAGTGACGTTACATAACGAATGATTTATTTATGCATCCGTTGTTGTTGCTAATGCTCCCTACAGGGTGTCTCAAATTTAACGTAAAAACATATTCTTATTCTGCACTCCATATAAGCCTAAAACTGTAATCTGAATAAAAAATTCTACCACAGCGCAATGACCGAAGAAAAAGCTACAGTTAAAAAAATCGAAAACGATGTATCAGCTCGAGAGAAAATCTTTGAAATTGAGCATAATTTTTGGCTATTCGTTATTTTTGCGGCTAACTATATACACTGGCGGACAAAATTAACGCAACACAAAAAATTTTGCCCAAATTTTGTCCAAAATACATTGTTTTTTGAATCCGTCGCGTCGCCTAATTTAGATCATCTTTTTTTCAAAATTGTAGAAAATTTTGTAGTGAATTCGCTGAACTTTTTAAATTTGTTGTTTAATCAAAAAATTACATACATACAGGCTGTACCAATGACTATAGTTTTTTCCTCAAACATTGAAACACTCTATGGGATATATCAGACACAAATACTGTAAACCATAATTGATTATTGCATAGCCTAATGCTTTCTTTAACATTTTCTTTTATTATTCGCTTTGATATCTCCATTTTTAATGAAAATAGAGAGATTTTAAATTCATCATGTTTGGAAGCGTTAATTAAAAAAAGAATTAATTAGGCCAGAAAACTAGCACCGGAAATAAAGTTGGATTTTACGTTTTTATTTTAAATTAACGCATTAACATATAAAACAGCAACTTGAATTTAAAGAAAGAAAAAAACAAAATCAAACAAATTAATATTATTAACAAAAAACTAGTAACGAGTATTTCCGCTCCTACTTCTCACTACAGCTTCACATCGTCGCCTCATGCTTAAAAATAATCGCCTAATTTCCTCCTGGTCCAAAGCGTTCCACAATTGGATTGGTGCCTCTTGTACTTCTCCAAGGGTCATAGGGGGTGGTCGTGTTTTTCTCAACTGCCTACCGAGTATATCCCATACATAGGATTTATATCAGGACTTCGTGCTGGCCAATTTAGTGTCTCAGCACCTACTTCCTCGAGATACTCATCGGCAATATGAGCAACATGAGGTCTTGCATTGTCTTGCATTAACAAGAAATTGTCACCTATGTAAGGTGCGAATGGGACAACATGTTCTGATAAAATATCTCTAATGTACCTTTCGCTATTTAGTGCACCTCCATGTACTGGTAACAATTCTGTACGTGCATTTAATGAAATTCCTCCCCACACCACGGAACCTCCATTGAAGAGAGTAGTTTGACGTAGGTATGTTACATTGTGCGTAACGTTCATTTGGCCTTTTTATAACTCTTTATCGACGATCAGAACTGGAGAGGCAAAACCTAGATTCATCAGTAAATAGCACTCTTTCCCAGTCTTCAACATTCCACTCTAAATGCTCCCTAGCAAATTGTAACCTAGCTCTTCTGTGCTCTGCATTAAGAGTGGGTCCTGTAGCTGGAATTCGTATATGAAGATTACTTTCTTTGAGTCTTCTTATTACTGTCTTAGCACTAACTTCAACATCATAGACGGCACTTAGCTGTGCCTGAAGGTTTGTGCTGGTAATAAATCGTTCTCGCAGAGCGCGAACTCTAATAAAAGGATCTTGAATCGCTGTCGTAACACGAGGTCTTCCTTGTCCTCGCCGCCTGTCCTAACTCTGTGTTTCTCGAAACCGCTGTACGACTCTTGATATGGTTGAAACAGAAACTCCTAGTCTATCAGCTACTACCCGCATACTCAACCCTTCCTTTATTAATGTCACTGCTTTAACACAATCATCATGGTTAAGATTTCTTCTACCTTGTTCCATATTCAAAACATAAATTCTGTATATCAACGTTTTGACAACTTATTAATTTTCATTGTTTTTACTCTAAGCCTACTTTTAATTTTCTACCAATTTTTTTACCAGAGGCCAAAGCTTTGATAAACTTGAAAACATGATTATTTTAAAATCTCTATATTTTCATTAAAAATGGAGATATCAAATGGAATTTGATATCTCGAATAAAAATGGAAATGTTAAGAAAGCATTAGGCTATGCAATATTCAATTATAGTTTACAGTATTTGTGTCTGATATGTCCCATATAGGCATCAAACATCGCAAACGCGCATGTATCTACGATCTACGATTTTTGTATAAATATGTTATTATATAGGACCCCTGAGAGTAGTTTACACCGAAGTTTGCAACCTGAAAACCTGTTTTTAGTTTTTTTCGAAAAAACTATCTTAAGAATGCATTTTTCTCCACATATACTCCAGTCGCCAGAGACTTAAAAAGGGGCCCTAGATCAATAGGTCAGGCAAGTCTAGTTTTTTTATATATTGTTCGAGATAATTAGAAGATAACCATTCCAAGTTTCCCCACCCCTGAGATCGCTTGGGGAGGGGGAAATAACTACCAAAAATCGGCATGTTTTCCAGTGTTTGGGCTATAACGCCTTTGTTTTGCTTTTTAGCGCAAAACGCTTCGTGTAAAAGTTGTAGAAGACGAAGAAATTTCCTTCAACATTGATCAATGTCAATCAACTGTGAAATTGAATGAAATCAACTTTGAAATTGAGGCCAATTTTTACTGGTGCGTTAATGTTGATGCGAAGTGTACTGGGTGAGGCATTAACAGAGGACGCAGGCCTTATCTGAGGAACCGTATGACATAGAACGTTAGTTAAAAAAATCTATAACAAAAGTGGACCAGATAAATCGCTGGAAATTATTTTCAAGTACGTAACATTACCGCCAGATGTCGTTACAGGAAAATTAAATTAAAAAAATGGGGGGAGCGTAAACATTTGTAAAGAAAAATTATGATTACCCCGGTTTGGCTTAACAGAATCAAACGAATGTGGTTTCATTGGAAAGAGATTTTTTTTACTTTATAATTGTTAGTATAGAATGTGCCAATTTAATTAAAAAAGTATTTAAAAAATTATGCCGATTACTCGTAGTGGTCAGAAACGGTGAAAATGAGTAAGGATAAAGATGGAAATATTTATTTATCAATTATTTATATGTATTGCATTGTAGGTAGTTCATAAAAACCATTTAAGATTTGTTTTCAACTGGCCTGATGAACCCATTCATTTGTTTATGAACCATTTCTAATGAGTACCCATATGTTCAAACTGTTTGCCATCATTCTCTATACAACGCTGAAATCTAGCGTGTTACTTGCACGGCAGAATCCACTTCCGCAGCGGATATACTGGGAATATTTTCTATTCTAAAAACCATATCTTCCCTTATCGAAAAAAATCCAGACTGGTAAGGTCAGGTGACCTAGCGGCCCATGGAAATAAACTACCTCTTCCAATCCACTTGTGAGGAAATAATGTAAAATATCTGGACACCACATTTCCTACCTCTTCCAATCTACTGTCAAGGAAATATCTGAACACAAAATTTCCTCAAGTGGATCGGAAGAAGCAGTTTATTTCCATGGCCCTCTAGGCCACCTGACATTACCTGTCTGGACTTTTGTCTTTGGGGTACGGTGAAAGATTAAGTGTTTCAAGAATGATCAACGACAAGGGAAGATAGTTTTTAGAATAGAAAATGCAATCCACAGTATATGCGCTGCGGAAGTGGATTTTGCCGTGCAAGTAACACGCGACAGACTTGAGCGTTGTATAGAGAATGATGGCAGGCAGTCAGGACATCTGGGGTATTCATTACACCATCTTTAGAATCGTTACAACATCTGGGTTAATCAGGGCAGTTGAAAACAAATCTTAAATGGTGTTTATCAATTGCCTACGATGCAATATATATAAATATAATTGATAAAATGTTTCTAGCTTGATCCTTACTTATTTTCGCCGTTTATGACCACTATGAGTAATCGGTATATTTCTTTAATGTAAAAATATATTGTTATTAATTTCTCCGGTTAAAAATAAGATATCGAGTTGCGGTTTTCATTGGTTTCTTGCAATTTTGATACTCTATATGACTGTGTGAGAATAAAAATATGTTTCCATTTGAAATTTCGGAGAAAAAACGGAAATTTTGTTTGTATTTCAAACAGCGCCACCTAGCTTCGGCGGCAACAATTAAATTTGCACATTCTATTCTAACAATGATAAAGTAAAAAATTATCTTTCCAATGAAACCAAATTCGTTTGACTCTGCTAAGCCAAACCGTGGTAATCGCCATTTTTCTTTACAAATTTTTACCTTCCCCCCCCCCCCACTTACCACTTAATTTTAAGAGTTATGAAAAACATTTTAAGACCAAAGTTATTAAAAATTTTACGAACATTACCAAGACGTACCATTTCAGTACGCCTCATCATATCAAATTAACGAGATATTTCATTTTTCTAATTTAATGTTGCTGTTACGCTATCTAGCGGTAATTTTACAAACTTGAAAATTATTTCCAGCGTTTTCTCTGTTCAACTTCTGTTATAGATTTTTCCCTAACGTTCTATGTCATACAGTTCCTCAGATATGGCCGACGTCCTCTGTACCCGGTACATATCGAACGTTGTTTTACAAGTTATTATAGAAGCTTTCTGGCAATAATAATAGGTAAATGTGGGATAAAAGTGGCGTCTAAAATCAAATATGTCTACATATTTTTAGGGCTTAGGGGATTTTGGGTATAAATTAGTTCCGGTGGCCGAAGAATTAAGAAGACAAGCGCGGATTTTCTTATTGCATTTAATAAGTTTAACTTAGATGACAATCTTTAAAATTTATACGTAGTCAAAGTAGGTATGGTATGCCTCCGTTAAATACCTCCTTGATCGGCCCCTGAATGAAATCGATTATATCACGTCCTTTACAAATAACGGCTGCCTTTCACTTTTCAATAAAAATCACAATTATTTTAAAATCTTATAACCAATGTTGCAAAATTTCAATTAAGTATTTACCTACAGTCAAACAAAAACGTTACTGTTAGTGAACATAGAACAAAGTCGTTGTTGATAAACCTCAGAAAATATATACATTAATAAATATATTTCTAAATAAATATAATTATTCCTCACATCTACGTCCTCCTGTATATCGCCCTTTAGTATCTATATAGTATTATTGAGTAATTGGCATGAACAAAAGTAGATATTTATTCCGAAATAATATTTTTATGCATAAAAATTCAACTTATTGATTGGCATTGTTATCTATCGAAATTTTAACTACTTTTACCGGGTTGTGAATATAAATATTGTCTATGTTAATGTCGGTAATATAGTATCTAGGGGAGCTTACTGGAAAACCACCGAACGAGAGTTTACAAAATTTTAACTGATTGAGTTCGACTTTGGGCTATCCGGATATGCGAAACCCGACCGTCTGCCGCCTCAGGTCGTGTTACTTAACTAAGGAGCGGATTTAAAAAACAGGGGCTTTTTACTATATGGTGAACTACATTAACAAAAATAATCAATAGACAGAAGAATAATATAGTCAATCTGAAGTGTTTTGCACAGACTATCTTTAAGAATTACTTTTCTATAGCAGACGCGCGTCAAACAACAATCATCAAAAATATTTTTTTTCTAATTTTGACATGTAAAGTGACACTTTTTCAAAACCCTTTGGCGTTAGAAAACGTCTTACTTTTCACAACCAGTTACGAAAAGTAAAATATGACGCAACTGGTTTTGTAACGTTCATTTTATAGTAGATTATTCAGATCTGACAAGCTAGGAAAGTGACAACCTGTCATACCGTTACAACCTACTGGATTGTTCTTAAACATATAAAATTCAGTTTTCTTCTCATGAAATATAAAATTGGTGAAAATTAGAAAAAATCTTGTAAGAAACGCGTTGGGAAACACAATTTTGTCTAACTCGCATCCTTTTGCGCAGAAATCTCCTCATTACACAAAATAGTACTTTTCCCAACTGGTTGCATAAATAGCTATTGCGCCATTCGATTCGCTTTGTCATATGTTACCCAAAAATGACATGACACGAAAAAATTGCAATACATTTTCGGGCAGACGCTGTCAAAATGACTGGTTGAGATTTGGTAAACGATAATTATCAACGCAAAATTTAACATTGTTAGTAAGATCGTGAATATGTGTAAACAATTTGGCTTAAGCAAACACTTACTGCACTCGCCTAGAGTTTGGACACCCGTCAAAATGACAGAAAGTCAAGTTTATTAAACGACAATTATCAAAAATAATTTTGCGCCATTGTTTCGTTATGCCATATATTATCTAAAAAGGACATGGAAGACGAGAAAATTGCATTATATTTTCGAGCATACGATGCCAAAGTAACGGCTTGAGATTTGGTAAACGATAATTATCAACGCCAAATTTATTTCAGTTATTTTTCAAACAAAAATTAAATACAAACCAGCATATAAGAAAAACAAACAATAAACAAAAAAAAATCTTGCCTTGCTCTTTAATTTAGTTTTATTTAGTTTTTACAATTTATTTGCTCCACAAATTTTTATTGATGTTAAAGTATTATTATTGTGGACAAAATGATTGAAAACATGCAGTGAATGCACAACGGAGAGACACCTGATAAGTTTGCAATATACTTACACTGTCTCTACCCTAGTGCCTCTTTTCCCTGGGCGCCAGTTCTATGAACATTTAATTCTTGTAGGTATGGAAGTTCACTGCGGAGCATGAGTTCTCTATGGTCCGTTAGAGAAGGTACAATTAGGTTTCCAATTTTTAAAGACTATTGTGCTTGACCATTGAAATTATATGGAATGGTAAATGGATATATTAATCTTAGTGTGAAATATTTAAACGTGGTAGTATTTATAACTATGGAAGATTTGATATGTGAGAGATAAAACATAAGCTGAATACACAGAGATGTATTTATTATTAAATATGGAAGCATTGTATTGTCACGAGGACAATTAATTTAAGCTAAACAACACAGCAAAGAAAAATTTATATCTGCAAATCAAATTGCAGCACGAAGTGTGATTATCAACATAGATAATAAAATAAATAGAAATGCTCAGATCAACTAAGATTAACCTACGTCAAAACCTACATACCTTATGCTATTGACATGGGCCTAAGCCTACAGAAACAATTAATCCTTAAGGCTGGGCTTAATTTTGTAGAGTGAGAAGCAAATAGATGCATTTATTTTGGTTAAGTTATAAATAATTAAAATAAATAAATAAATAATTAAAAAACTACATAATATCTGATTATCAAATTAGGTGCATTCACTAGCTATTATCATAGTGATAATTATAATATAAGTTTTTTGTCCCAATATTTTCTTATAAATCTGTTCTGTGCGCTTGCAATGAAAATAATGTGATTTTAACAATAAAAATGCAAATTTTCATTTCTAGGGCACAGAACAGGCTTACAAGAGTATTTTGGGAAAAAAACTTATATTATAATTATTATCACTATGATAATAGCTAGTGAATGCACCTAATTTGATAATCAGATATTATGTAGTTTTTTTAATTATTTGTACTTAACCAAAATAAATGCATCTATTTTCCTCTCGATCTACAAAATCCCAACCTTAAAATTAAAATTATCTTAGATAGTCATTACCTTACTATGTCCTCTAGTTAATCCTTCAACATGAATCACAACACAAATTTTTTATAAGCACTTAACAAACACTTGCTTTGTTTACTGTGATCTCTGGAATCACGGCTGCTGCCAGGAAAACTGCTATATTTGATACGTTTGTTATACCTCCTTATTGGATTTTGACCCTTACGGAACTTCATATCTCCAGAATTTCTACTCACTTTCTCATATTTGAATCTTCTTTTATTTATATAAATCAGCTTGCCACACTCGTAGAATTTTCTTTAACGCTGACTGGAGAGGCTACACTTGAAAGTCATGGATTTTTACCGAATTCACATAAATTTGTTTTTAAAAAATGCTTAGGAATTTCCCAGTGGGATTCTGCACACCATAGCACTGTTTTAAACACCTCAAACTACTTTTAAACATTAAATTTTATGAATTTTACATCACGTAAAACCAGCTAGCTCTTGATTACCACGCTGTCACTGTTAAACTCCTTCATTATTATGCATCTCTAACGAACTTCTTTCCGGTTAAACAAATGCATTTCCTCCTGTAATCCAGCTTCTTGTTTTATCTTTGTTGATAACTCTGGCCAATCATATCAATGCTATTTTTATAAATTAATTAGGTTTACCTTTAAATGCCATAATTTATCATACATCCAGTTTAAATTTCACTTTAAGCTATAGACAATAATCACATTTACCTTTCGTAATGTAATTTCAATATTCACAATGCAGCCGTCATGTCTCTTTTATCTGCTTCTAGATTACAGCTTTCGGGGCCCCATTTTCACGTGCCGCTAACGCAATTTTCTTTCTAAGTACACATAGTTTATGTGGATGTTTTATTACATAAATTTTGTTGAGACTTGTCTATTACGATTATGTGAGTTTTAGATTTTTGCGCCGATAAATAACTTTGTTATTAATATAAATAGACATTGACCAATCAGATTCATCGTTGCCGGTTGACGTTTGTATTGCTCTTGAAACCCATAGAGATGCGTGCGTGAGTAATGTTACTAGAGTTGGGACTTTTATTGAACATAAAATTTACATGATTTCATGGTTTGATGTATTTATATTGTTTTGACCTTTGATTTGAGCTCTAAATATATTTTTTTGTGAAAAGTAATCTTGGGTTTGTAGCATTTTATTATATAGAGAAATAAGCAAATAGACGAATAAGGAAGATACACTTACCAGTTCTATATCTGGAGATACACATGGAAATGAACCACTTAGAAATTGTTCATTTCCGTGCGTATGTCCAGATATAGAACTGGTAAGTGTATCTTCCTTATTATTCGTCTATTTGCTTATTTCTCTATGTAATGAAATGCTACAAACCCAAGATTACTTTTTACAAATCAAATATGAATAGCAAAGAACCTCAAAGCTAATATATATATATATATATATATATATATATATATATATATATATATATATATATATATATATATATATATATATATATATATATATATATATATATATATATATATATATATATATATATATATATATATATATATATATATATATATATATATATATATATATGTATGTATATGGGTCGGAGTGTAGTGGAAGGTAGGAAGGTAGTGTTACACTCCCATTCCACCACAGCACTTAGGCCTCATTAGGCCCTTTGTGCATTCCTCCTTTTTACTTGAGTACTTTTCTTCAAACCATCCTATTTATTACGGGTGGCCTGGTGGCAAAGTCTATACAATTTGTATGTATGATAGTATGGTTCTGAGTTACCGAGATTAATTACTCTGGTCCTCATTACCATTTATCTGGGACCACGCGTCCGCGGCAGATGTGTTGAGCGTTCCCAGGTCTCGGGCAGACGCCACAGTCCGGGCCCAAGCCTGCCTAGGTCACCCATCCAAGTGCCATCAACGCCCGCCCAGCATAACTTTGAAGATCTTACCGGTTAAGTCTAAGCGGCTATTCTACAATTGTGGCCCCGAACCCAGAGGGAAATATATATATATATATATATATATATATATATATATATATATATATATATATATATATATATATATATATAATATATATACACAAAATATAAAAAAATACTGCCTAATAGCACACATTGAAATAAAATATCCCTTGATATTGTTGTTGAAATCAATGTCTCCAATGAGTCTAGTATGAATTGTTTTTTTTAATCCAGCCTTGGTTAAGAGGATCAGAAAACACTGGTATGATTTGAGTAGCACTAGTCCATATAGCCGCTATTTGGTTAGTTCTTGTTATTTTTTGTAAAAGAACAGCCCTAGAAGGTGACAAAAGCTGAGCATTGAATGGCTTTATCAGAAAGAATGGAGTGTATGCAGCTTGGGACTTTTAAGTGTCAATAAATCCTCTTAACAAGGCTGGATTAAAAAAAACAATTCATACCAGATTCATTGGTTTGAGGGTCTGCGCAAACACCTAACGAACTTGATATTCTAGTAAATAAAAATAAAAATGCTGATGAAAGTAAAAATTAATTGTCCCTAATTATTCAAGTGATAGTGACTCGGATACAGAGTAGGTGATCTTTTTTCTTTTGTTCTTTTGTTATTATTTTTAGTAGGATGACCGAATGTAAAGATATCGTTAGTTACGTGTTAGTTACTGCTTTTTTATATTTTTAAGTATATTCAAGAATGTAAGAAATACCCTATATTATAGTTCTTCTTTGTGATGATTTTAACAACAATATCAAGGGTTATTTTATTTTCATCTGTGTGCTATTAGGAAGTATTTTTTTATTTTATATATATATATATATATATATATATATATATATATATATATATATATATATATATATATATATATATATATATATATATATATATATATATATATATATATATACATGTAAAAAACGAAATAAAACTAGATTAAAGAGCAAGGCTAGCTTTAGCGTTTTTATTATGCTTGTTTGTATTTAATTTTTGTTTGAAAAATAACTGAAATAAATTCTGCGTTGATAATTATTATCGTTGATAATTATCGTTACTAAATCTCAAGCCGTTACTTTGACAGCGTATGCTCGAAAATATAATGCAATTTTCTCGTCTTCCATGTCTTTTTTACGTAACATATGGCATAACGAATCAAATGGCGCGAAAATTATTTTTGATATTTGTCGTTTAGTAATCTTGATTTGCTGTCTTGCTCTCTCACGGTCTCGGTTATATAAAAGTAATTCTTAAAGATCATCTGCCGTAGTGAACAAACACGGATCGACTATATTATTCAAGTGTCTATTGATTATTTTTGATAAATGTAGTTCACCATATAGTGAAAAGCCACGGTCGGTTTTGGCATATCCGGATAGCCCAAAGTTGAACTCAATCAGTTAAAATTTTGATAACTCTCGTTCAGTGGTTTTCGAGTCAGCTCCCCTACTAATAGTAGATACAATGGACCTTTTCGTTAGAGTGTCCTGTTCAGACTTCTTCCTAGTTGGATAACGACATCACATCACCCTCGTCGAACAAGCCCATATATGTCTAAACTCTTTTAAAACCTTTCAACGTTGAGTAAGCTCTTAATTATGTTATGACTGGTGATTCGTCCAGGTTCGTGAGTTCATTGTTGGACAAATTACGTAAATAAAAAGTGCCCATATAGGCATTAGGTACTTCTTGGTGTAAAAGGTGCACGTGTACCTTGCACGTATTTTGAAATTTGACTGGTGCGTAGTCTTGGGCTCCCTAAATATAACGCTAAGTTGGCAACTCGCGCCGCCATCTTGAAAAAATGGCGGCCAAAGACAGCTTATAGTATATATCTCCATTCTTGCAGGTTTTAGAAAAAACAATTTTTATTGAAAATTTTTTATTTCCCCAACTCTCAATAGAATATTTTCTAAAACTCACAAGAATGGAGTATATAACGAATGGCTTAATATTCATAAAACCTTTTGCTTTCCATAAATCTTTTCCTTGACTTTATCTTCGGCCACCAGGGCGTCTAAGGCTTTTTGGACAGCTGCTTTCCCAAAACCGTCTTTCAGCCCAGGATGAATTTCGTTAACCGAAAACGGGCGATTGTGCTCCTCTAGAAATGCGAATACTGCCTGGGATGCCATTTTTTAAATCTGAAACAATATAAAATGTTAATATCACATCTTTCCGCAGGGAAGGGATGCCACGCCATATTTAGAAAGGAACAGAGTGGGCAGAGATGCAATCGACTCAGCAGCAGCATTAACAGATATGGGAAAATATTTATTCAGAGAAAGGCGGCTTCCCGTATATGATATAGCTGTGGCAATAACAAAGTAGGTATCTTTGTATTATAAAATTCATATAAACTATAGTTCCTATATATTTAAATTGGAACTGCATTGTTATAATCTAATTTCCAATGTTTATTTTTTTTTAATAATCTAGTGTTATGTTTTCCTTTGGTAAAAATCCTAAATGACTTCAGCCTACCAGAGAGCTTAAATTTAAAGATTCGTTTATCGTCAACGCTTCATCAATATTTGTTCTTAGACAAATTATTTCTTATCCGTTTACCTTTACAAGTGAGAAACATCTACTTCGCCTGTTGTAAGGCAAAAAACCTGCAAAGGCATTTTTAGCCCCTTCAGTCCGTAACTGAATTATAAATTGAGCAATGTAAATTTGTCCTGAATTACTTTTAGTCTAAGCGATCTATGTCTGGTGGTTACAAATCGACCCATAGGAATTTTTTGTCTTACTATCTTTACAACAGCCTCTCCAAGGCGTGGATTATGTGCAAACATTGTGCGCTTTTGTTAAATAAACAGAATGTTTACAAAATTCACTATCGCTCGCTTAAACGGGAATTATTTCGGAAAATATGAGTCGTATGAAAATTTTGCAAGAGAAACAAAGCTGTTTACTTTTATATTTTCTATAAAAATAAACTATTGGACATAAAAAGTGGCGCACCTAGATTTTGTCCCAAATTTGATGTTCAATAACTTTTGTTTGAGAGGGCGATTCTTGCGGATGACTATTTTGTAATTGGCTTTCCATAAAAAATGTATTTTTTAATATGTACAGCCTTTCAAAACCGATTATGATTTTGACACGAAATTTTATTGTCGCTGTGGAGTGAAATTTTATTTGTATTGAATTCTTAGGTTGGTCACGGTGTTTACCATTCTTTTTTCAATATTCTCTTTTTTGAATCACCTCTCTAGCCCCTTCAGCAACGAAGATGCGACATTTTAGATGAAAGGTGTTATTAAGTTTGATATTTAACAAGGAGGCTATGGTAACGGTTAACACTGAAACGACAAAAGATTCAGATGAAATTCTCGTGAAAAAAAAATTCAGTTAACGTTCTAAAAGAAAATGCCAGTGCAAATTTGTCTAATTCAAGTAGCTAGAGTTGTGGCTTTGGTAGAAGATGGAAGGAGTCAAAGATATGCAGCTCGTATTGTTGGTCTACCAGAAATAACTGTCCGAAGAGCGATTCAGCGCTACCGAGAAACGGGCCAATACAGCAGACGTCCAGGTTCGGGTAGTTCCAGGATTATGCAAACTATTGACGATCGATTTATTGGTCTGCAAATATCGAGAAACTCCATCAAACAGCTGTGATCACAAACCGAAATTTAAGAAACGCACGAGGAACAGTTGTGTCAGATCGAACAATTTGTTGGAGATTCAGGAGTCTCGGTTTTATCGCAAGACCTGCTATTGGAATGCGATTACTTCGACGACATCGAGTAGCTCGTTTGGATTTTGCTCGAATTCATCTTGTTTGGAATGAGTTGCAATGGTCTCAAGTTTTATTCACTGACGAATCAAGATTCATGTTGAGATCAGTAGACGGGCGTCGGAGGGTTTGGAGAAGGCGTGGGGAAAGATACGAGGATGGTATGTTCAGTGAAAAGGAGATTTTTGGCGGTGGTTCACTAATGGTATGGGGTGGAATTACCAGCGATGCACGTACAGAATTATTTGTGTTTTCAACATGGCAATCTCTAAATGCAGTTAGATACATAGAGATCTTGAATGAACATGTTGTCCCATTTGCACCTTACATTGGCGAAGAATTCCTCTTAATGCAAGATAATGCACGACCGCATACAGCAGTGATGATAAAACAATTTTTAAACGATGTCGGAATTAATCGTATGCCGTGGCCCGCTAAAAGCCCTGATATGAATCCCATTGAGCATTTATGGGATGAATTGGGACAACGTGTTAGTAGACGCAACCCAGAGAATCTGAATGAATTGAGAATTGCTCTTACAGAAGAATGGGACAATATCCGTCAAATCACTATCACAAATTTGATTGAAAGCATGCCTAGGCGTATGGAAGCTGTTATAGCAGCCAGAGGAGGAAATACACGTTATTAGTTAGTTTGTTGTTTAGTTTTTTTTTAAGTTTATTGTTTTAATCATTAATAATTACAGTCGTTTTCCTAAAATGTCGAATAATTATTTGTTTGTTATTTCTTTTTGATGTTGTTTGTACTTATAAGTGTGCAAGCGAGGGATACCAGACCTCTCTAGCGGTCAGTTGCTACTACTCATCAGACATTACTAAGTAAAGTCTTTGACAAGCAGCGTCCTGCAATGCAGGCACCTAGAGCAGCGACCCTAGCCAAAAGTAGGCTAAACAACATACTGAATGGATTTACAGGTAACAACTACACAGAGAACTAATATTCCTACCTGTATTGAAACCTGTAAATCCATTCAGTATGTTGTTTAGCCTACTTTTGGCTAGGGTCGCTGCTCTAGGTGCCTGCATTGCAGGACGCTGCTTGTCAAAGACTTTACTTAGTAATGTCTGATGAGTAGTAGCAACTGACCGCTAGAGGGGTCTGGTATCCCTCGCTTGCACACTGCTGCTTAGTCGCTTGACTGTTTTTGATAGTTTTGGTCATTCATTAATTCCTCTACCTACGGTGTACTGATGAGAGCCAAAACAGCTCGAAACTAGTCTACACCTGGTGGAGGTATTGGTGAATGACCATAGCTATCTTATCGGATTTGCAGGTGTAATTCAATACAGGTAGGAATATTAGTTCTCTGTGTTACCTTAGTTGTTACCTGTAAATCCATTCAGACTGTACTTATAAGTAACAATTATTTCAGCGTCCGTAATCGAAAACGCTAAACATTTCTTAAACGATGAACTTTTTAGACATTTCCAGCTCCACGGCCTCCTTGTTGAATATCAACCTTAATAACACCGTTTCATCTAAAATGTCGCATTTTCGTTCCTCAAGGGGCTAGAGAGCTGATTCAAAAAAGAGAATATTGAAAAAAGAATGGTAAACACCGTGACCAACCTAAGAATTCAATACAAATAAAATTTCACTCCACAGCGACAATCAAATTTCGTGCCAAAATCATAATCGGCTTTTAAAGGCTGTACATATTAAAAAATACATTTTTTATGGAAAGCCAATTACAAAATAGTCATCCGCAAGAATCGCCCTTTCAAACAAAAAAAAATTATCAAAATCGATAGGCTGGTTTAAAAGTTATTGAACATCAAATTGGGACAAAATCTAGGTGCGCCACTTTTTATGTCCGTCAGTGTAGGTACTCCGAAAAATAATTAAATCGATTATCATTGTCAAAAATGACAAAAACGGTAAAAAACAAGTTTTCAAAACACATTAAGTTGTTTCTGCAAATAATAATGGAATTTTTGTGAAACTTTCAAAAAAGTTTCCCTTTTCTATTGTTCATTAGCTCTCTGAGTATAAATCAAGTATATGGAATACGCTGTACGCTGAATATTAACAATTTGTTATAAAAAAAAGATTCCGCAAGTGCGAAAATTATTTTTACTACAATCTGTTTGTAAATTATATGTTAATTACATTGTTTATAACAAATTATAAAGAGGTATGTTTTTCGACGCGACATGAAGTGCGAAATGACTAGCAGAAAATAAAAACTTCTTGTAAGTCTTGTAAAATTTTCGTACGATGCATATCTCACTCAATAGGTGAATCAATCCACATTAAATTATACAATTTGGTAGCTAGTATTATTTGTCAAATCCAGATTTGAGGGGTTCTCCGAGCGCCACTATCGCAGAAAACACCCGTTTAATTTTATATCTCGAGAACGGTACATTTTACACAAAAAACTATGGACGCCTTCTCTTTTGTAATTTATAATGCCCAAGTGCGTTATAGATATTCAAAACGCCCAAAGGCGTTATTACAAATAACTTTCATTAGCGTTAATACAAAATAAATGCGTTGCTATACAATGCGTTTACAATTTTGATTTTTACTGTTTTAAATCAAATCGTTCTGAACATACCTAATAGATGTCAAACGAAAATCGAATTAAATAACGGACTAATAAGACATTAAACGTTGAAGGCACCACTGGTGTTATAGGATAATGACGCCCACGGTCGACGTACATTCCCTCGGATAGTATACTGCCGACCTTGGTACGTTATTATCCTTATAACACCCTTGGTACCTTAATTACTATAAGGGTCAGAAAAGGAAGGAAATTAATACTTAAAATTGTTCCACATGTTTATTATAATTTAAGAGGCATCTGTGGCACATCGTATTCATCTTCGTCGATGGTATCAATAATATTAGGTATATTAGAACAAGAATTTTCGTTGAAGTTAATACAAATAACTGAGCTCATGTTCTTTCTCTCCTCTTCTGACACCGGCATTTATAAATGTTTGAGTTCGTTTTTTTTAGTACACTTCTCCGTTATTTAACATTTGTCCACACAACAATTTTCCATTTTTATTTTATCTGGCCGTACAATTCAAAATATGTAAAATGTGCGAACGTTCACTCTAAACTTGAAAGTAGCCGAGAACGCACCGATAGAGTCCTGAGGTATCCGCTTCCGGAGCTAGCAGTCCGCTGCCCGTGATCGCTGCCAATGTCAAAATCTGCTATTTCCCACCACGCTTAACGAAATACCCCGAAAATTCCCGAAATTCCCCGGAAAATTGATAACAGGTGAAATTCAATAAAAGTTAACGGTTAGGGAGATAATGGCGAAAAAAGACGAGTAGGTCTAGGTGAGTTTGTGCATTTCGAACGAAGTAACTCGAAACGAAGAAAATATTGATGCTAGAAAAAAAAGTTTCCAATAAAAAAGTAAGTCTTAATATTTTTATGTGTAAAATGCACCGTTCGCGTTCTCGAGATATTAAATTAAATGCGTTTTATGCTATTGCACCACTGACACTCGGAGAACCCCTCAAATCTGGAATTATGCTCAGATAACAAATCCCCCCTTTAACAAATAATACTAACCCCCAAATTGTATAATTTAATGTTGGTTTCCTTTTTTTGCGATTTTTTAATGGACTACCGCGATAATTCTAGTTTCAGCGAAGAAAAATGAATTTTGCATTTTGCTCATTTAAAAAAATGCACAAGGTGACAAGTATCCGCATCAACATCATGTAGAGGAAGTTCTCTTGAAAATATTGAATATTGAATTTCGTCATGGGTCAATTCGTCATATTTCTGTGCTTTTCTATGCCATATCGCTTAGACTACTTAAGCTGGCTGGTTAACTGAATACTTTAACTGTTAACACTAATCACTGACTTATTGACTTTTAACGCTTATCTGACTATTTAACACTAATCTGACTTTTGGACATTTGTTTTGTGATTCATTACATAACCATAATGTACAGATTCTGATCCTTAACTACACTGCTGAACAGAAAATCCTTACACAATCTGTGAATATATTTCCACTGCAACGCATTTGCCCGTCATACTGATAATGACATATAATGCGTGTTAATTCTATTTAATTTAAACGAAATACGTTTGTACACAAGATATGATTTCCACATAAGAAATAGATACGTACTGGTGGATAGGAAATATCGAAGCAAGCTACCAGTAGGTCGGGTGGCAGTAACCATTTATGTTAATTATGTTAATAGTTGTTAATATTTTTTAAAGTCGGTCCTCCAACATTGAGCAATATTGTTCACTCACAATTGAATCAGTTCAATTTAAAAGATATACTTTAAATTGAACTGATCAAATAAAATTGTTAAAATCTCTTCAGTTTCATGTAAAATTATATGATTAAGAAGCCGTTTGACACTCTTTGAATTGACACTCTCTTTTCTACGATAAATTTGATACAATTATTGATTGGGTCGGTA
Source organism: Tetropium fuscum (assembly GCA_964058915.1). NCBI lineage: Eukaryota > Metazoa > Arthropoda > Insecta > Coleoptera > Cerambycidae > Tetropium > Tetropium fuscum. The sequence goes on along the minus strand of CAXKVY010001279.1, from coordinate 54,324 downwards.
TTGCCAAAGGAAGGTATTGGATCATTGCAATGATCCAATAGATCAGTCACTCGAGCCACTTGTACGGGCTCTACATCGAAACATCGAGTCGCTATATTGATATTCGATATTGAAAATATTGTTTTTAATCAGCGGTGTAGTATTACAGGAAATAGGTATCACACTCATCCAATGCATTTTTAATGAGACTCTAGACGATGGCAGGCTAAAACATAACAGGACACTCTATGGACTAAGAGAAGAGCAAGACCAAAATAAATTTAGTAGACAATTAATAACAGATTTATTAGACATATACGACTAACTCGAAACTATGGTAGGGTATTAAATTTGGACCATAGACATAAGATGATCTAGTATTTCATAGTAATAACCTTCACCATTAATAATTTTACTTATTTTCTTTATTCATATTTAGATACGACATGTGCCGCCGCAGAAAAGGTGGACGCTGCACGAAAGGCACAGCCGGTAAATCATTGTTCTACCATTTTATTTTTATTTTTAGTAGCGTGTACATATGATAGCTGGTTCTACTAACTTGGATCATACCCTGTGCAAGGGGCTGCGCTACAACTGTGGTAATAATAATGGAACTAATATCTTAAAACCCCTCTAACATGCTACATGCAGATTTTCACACAATAAACATCAATATATTCACAGTAAGCATTAATTAATGAAGGTTAAGGATCCTATGATTATTGTGTGAAAACCTTGGGGAATTAACTAATTCTTAGGGATAACCAGCAGGTGACCACACACATACACACATCACGGTCAATGAGGTTTCAACCAGCAACCTTTTTATGCACTTTTGAACGCGCCTTTTTTTTAATTTTTGCAGACTAGACATGTGCAGAAGAACGTACCCCAATGAGCAATGCAATCGCGGCACGGCAGGTACGGAAATGTAGACAAAAACTCAGCACGTTTCTTCGTACTTATACTTTCTACTCTATTCCTGAACACTTGTAGAGTTTTCACACTCATAAATCATGTAAGAATCTACGCACGTCTCTGTACCTACATATCATTTAACGCGAGTTTAAGACTGCACTCATATAGATTATAATGGTTGATACACAGTTTGTATGAAAATTTTATATACTGGATGTATTTTTTAAAATTTGGATGGATTTCTCTAAGAAACAAGAGGGTGAACCAAAAAAAAGTTTTAACAAAAGTTGTAGGGGTCCGAGGTGGAAATCATTTGGACACAATATCCACACCCAACCCCTCACCCCTTGGCAGGGAGAGGGGGAGGGGGTGACTTTTGTTTTTTAAATGGGAACTCCCTTTTTTATGGTCGAATATTGTTTTTTGTGAAAAAATAAACATCTTTTGTCTGTACTTTTTTTATTTCGGCTTGTAGTTTTCGTAAATTTCTAAAGCTTGCTTTTTTAAATTTGAATTGCTTTTTTAAATTTTAATTACTTTTTTAAATTTGAAAATCAATTCTTCTATGGTTTGGAGGTTAATAGACCACATTTTGAGAACCTCATGTGTTGATGTTAAATAAAAAAAAAAGATAAAACTAATTGATGAGGTTTGTTTTCGATATAACATCCCCCACCCCCTCGCCCGGGACACGAGGCTTTTTTTCTGAGATTAGCAATTTGCAAGGAAAACTACAAGCCGAAATAAAAAAAAATGGTTTATTTTTTCAGACAAAAGATGTTTACTTTTTCACAAAAAATAATGTGCGACCATAAAAAATGGACGTTCCCAATTAAAAAACAAGCCACCCCCTTCCTCTGGCTGGGTTGTTGGTGGATTTTGGGTCCAAATGTTCGCCCTCGGAACGCTGCAACTTTTGTTTGACCTTTTTTTGACTCGTTCTCTTGTTTTTTAGAGAAATCCGTCCAAAAGTTTTTTAAAAACACCCGGAATAATATTTACATGTATGTATATAGATCAACACTGTATATACATTTGTCTTGAAATAATACATTAATTAGGGGCTTAATAATAATGAAGAGGAAATTTTGTAACTTTTTTTGTTGCTATTTTATTACACTGAAACGAATTTCCTACCTTAAGCCGTTTTCGAGAGAAAACTGCAAACTGCTGACAAATCTTAAGTTAGCAGTCCATGCCATTTCTCGACGACTGAGTCACATATGACAATAATACAGTCGCTAAGCTGGGAGACTAACTTTTTTACAGACCGTCGAATTCAAATAGTTTTCATGTTTTTTCATTTAGTTTTCATTTATTCAACAAGTGCAAAAAGTAAATGTTTATTGTACGCGACGTGAAATGGACAACGAGGCCGTCAGGCCGAGTTGGACAAGACGTCAAGTGCAATAAACACTTTTTGTACGAGTTGCATAGAATATTTTTTCTGTAGTACATTCTACTACACTGTAGTAGAATGACAGATTAGTGCAATAAAAATTTTGTCCTACTATTCTGGTATTTTGAAATAACCACCCTATTTTAGGATACATTAGATAAGAAATAACGCCCTATATAAAAATATTTTTTTGCATCATATTCTATGAGCCCTTAAGGTCTTCGTGACTCTCTATCAATCTGCCAAATCCCCTCATTTTGAGGGGATTTGGCCTATACCCCTATACTATAAAATTCTCACCCTCATTTTTAGAGTAATATTTAATTTTTGAAAAAATGTCAATTAATCATCGAAAATGGGTTCTAGGGGTTTTTTAGGCTTAGCTTTTTTGCTCATTAATCTCAAGTCATTTCCCGCGAAAATTCATGTCTCTGCAGGGAAAATGGAAACATTTTTGCCGAAATTCGCAAATTTTTCACGCGATTTGCGTTTTCGACGTATAGACCAGGCAAATTAGCTCAAAAAACATGAATTTCCAGATTAATTCCTCACAGGTAAAACTCGGGTTGGGAAACCGGAAATGGGTTGGGGGGTAAAGAGTAGTTATTCTGTCATAAGCCGAACAGCTGACCCCTTGCGGGGGCTGAACGATGGGGGTGAAGCGGTGAAAAGTGTTTTTTCGCAATTCCTGGCAAAAGTAATGGTTTCAGAGAAAAAAATTAAATGAAAAAGTTGTAGGTAATACAGAAATGTACAACTTTTGTTCGAAAATTTTTCTCACACCTCAAAATCTTGCGTGTAAATTTAAAAACCCTTATTTTTGGTTTTTTATTTTTCATTTCACGAAAAATAAAGTTATCAGTATGAAATTTGGATTAGTCGTACTGTTTTGTATGACGAATAAGTAGATTTTTTTTTATTTGCGATAACTTTCTATTCTTTTTCTTTTTATTTGCTAACGTTTTTCGAAAAAAACGTTTTTTTCGAGTCGGTCAAGAACTTCCTAGATTTTATCTTAGACGGCTCATTTTTTTAATCTCTTCGTAATTACACCAACTTTTCGAAAAAAAAATAAAAATATAGCACTTCTAGCAAAAAAAATCGTTAAAAACGCAAAAAACTGAAAAATTATCATTTTCAGACTAGAATTAGTTTTTCGCCGGTATTGATCAGCTCTTCCTTACCTTCAAATAGAATTTTGAATTTATTAGTTCACGCACATATCGAAACATCATAGAGGGCGTATTTACAGTCAGTATTTGAATTTTCAGAGCGTCAGCTGCGCTCCGAAAAGAGTGTTCCGAGCGAGAGGCCGTTGCTGGTGCGACCGTTACGTTAATAGGCGATAATAGGCCAAGATTTTGGGAGTGTGACTTTGTAAAGAAAGTATTCTGATTATGAGTAACGAAAAACTATGAAAATTCCCGGAAAACTGGAAAGAAAGTTTTAAAATTTTATCGAAATGATCGTATTATAGGTTGCTATAGGGGTCGCTGTAGGGATAAAGTACTTTTTAAATTGTCAAAATTATAAGTAACGCCAGAAAAAATATTGTTAGAAAATTTCGGAAAAATCAAAAAATGCCTCTGGAAAACATTAAAACGCCATTGAAATGACTTTGCGATGTGTCTTCGTATGGGTTTTTTGGGTCGCTGATTATGCTTAATTTTATATTTAAAAATGTTTAAAAACATCATGTTTGAAAATTTCGAAAAAATCATGGATAATGCCTATGGATAACATTTTAACGCCATTGAAATGACCTTGCCATGTGGTATCGTATTGGTTTTTTGTGTTGCTAATTACAACGTCGCCTTTATCTTCTTTATCTTTATCTTATCTTATCTGTAGCCTTGATTACATAAAAAATAACGTGGAAGATTACGGAGTACCTTGATTAGGTAGAAAAAGCAAATCGCGTGAAAATGAGTCAATTTCCGCAAAAATAACCAATTTTTCCCGTTTTACCGGCAATGGCAAGAGTTTTCCGGGGAAATGATCAACGGATTCATGATCAGCGACCCCCAAAAAAAAACCCTTGAAGCCACATGTGAGGTTTAATTGTAATTTTTTCAAAAGTTAAATATTAGTCTAAAAATGAGGGTGAACATGGGTGGTATTTTATAGTAGATATAGGGGTGATTTGTGGGGGTTTGGCAGGTTGTTAGAGAATCACGAACTACCTCAAAGAGGTTTATAGAATATGAGGCAAAAAAGCAAAACTTTTCGAATTCGACCGTCTGCAAAAAACTTAGTCGGCTCCCAGCCAATTCCCCAGCTCACAGACTGGACTACAAATATATGGACACCAGAATTTGTTACTTTAATATAGTAATATTAATGCGTTGAAGGTTTTCCGCTACGAATTCTTTGAACCCCATGATACTAAGACTACATTAGTATCATGTTTGAACCCTGTCCGATTTATGTGAAATTTGGTGAGATGTTAGGGGATGGCTCAGTGAGCAAAAGTGACGCAGCGCCGATGTCTGCTTTTACCCTGAGGGTCTTTTCGGGAGTGGGACAAATTTTAAGTATAACATTTTTTCAATAAAGTTTTTTCGATCGTTATTTTTCGAGTTAATCGCGATTGATATGTTGATGTTTTTGGACGGTTTTTCGCGTTGTATTAACCAAAAATGAGGCTTATAAGAAATCAAAGAGATTTTTTTATGAAAAAGGTCCAAAATAAAGATAGTTAATCATGTATGTATGTATACATTATACCCACACATACAAAAATTTCAACTGTTTGCAATATTTTATTTTATTTATATTTTATTTTATTGTTTGAAAACTTTTTCTATTTTTTTCACAAATAGGTAGTTTTCATCCCTTAAAGCAAAAAGCTCAAGTCAGGCATATTATGTCACTTTTGAAGTTAAGGGTAAGATGAGCTTAACTCCAAATTTTCATTCAATTCGATAGAGGTTCAAAGAAATCGGAGGTAATTTATTATTACCTTATTTTTACCTTCAATGACTTCAGAATCCATTGCCACATTTTCAATTTCAACCATTTCCGACACTAAAATAATAAAAACCATTAAATAAATGGAGAAGGGCTATAAAATTGCATAACATTGCTTACTTATATAAATGACTTATAAGTATTTGGACTGACCTTGTAAGGTACATTTTAAGAAAATGTCTAATATATACAGTCAGTACCAACCCAGTGTTATTTCAGCTGCCTGCACTTCATTTGCACTATTTAAACTATCTGTGAGGCATTTTAAAACTTGTTCTAATTTGTACAGAATTTGCTATATAGCGTTTTTATTGTTATAAAATGTGTTTTTAAGTAGGTTAAACTAGGAAAATGGTAAAAGTTTTACTTTAAAATAACAAATTCTAGTGCCTCTATCATTGTCGTATGTGAATTTAGTCTATTGACTATGTCGAACAAAACAGTGATAAGGAACTAATTAAATTCAATTGTACCTTAAAAATGATATATCCATATAGTGCTATTAAATTTAGGCTGGAATGTTGGATAACCAAGTAAAATTGTCTACTTTTAAGTCTTTTAACTGCAACTCAAAAATTATACATTTTAGTATATTATATATACATCATACGACTTTTTGTAGAGAAATAAATTCTTTTCTTTTTCAACAACATAAGTCAAAAAACTATTTAATAAAACGAAAAACATATTTTTTTTTACTTTACTTTTTACTTCATCGCATATCATTTCTAATTTTTACACGCAAAAAATATTTTTATTTAATAAAACAATTATTTTCGATTTTCAAAGTCAATTATTTTCGGTTTATCAGAGTACCTACACCTATTTTTTTCAAAATTTTAATATAAATTTCCAAATTTTGAACAAACAAACACCTTTATCGTTATCATTGTCATGCCGATAATAGTTTCAATGAATACAAATATTTTTTCCGCGTAAAATTTAGAAATATTATGATATAAAGATAAAAAGTAGTAAAATCGTAAAAAACTGGGTAAATTTGAACGACTGCATCTCAGCCAATTTTTTACAAAAATAAATTTGTCGATCATCATCTAAACGGAAATTACATCAGAAAGCTGATGTAATTTCCGTTTAGATGATGACCGACCTATAATAATACCTATACCTAAATCCACTCAGTAAGAAGTTATACACAAAAATGTAAAAAAATTGATTTTTCAGTTTTTTTTTAATAGTTCTTGACTTTTGACGTTGATTTTATTGCAAAAAAAGTTTTTACAATTTATAATTTCCCATTTCGATAAGATTTGATTCTCTAAAAAAAATCGTAAACTGTATATACTAAAAATGGACAGTTTTTGAATTAAAATACAGTTAAACAGTTAAAATACTTAAAAGTGAACAAATCTATTTGGTTCTAAAAAATCCAAGCCTAAATATAATAGCACTTTAATAGCAATTATTAGAGTTTCTCGTACCAGCAATAATAGTCATTCATCACCAACAAATCAGACATTATCAGACAACAGTATCAGAAGACCATTTTATTCCATTACCTCCATCAGAACCGCAAAAATCTCCATTAGAAAGACCAATTTTAGGGTACATAAGTATGTGAACTATGTCGATTTTTGTATTTCCAAGTAAGTGAGAGTTTAACTAAAATATTGCAAAACACGCATACTCTGCATTGTGTGAGTTTTGCAGGTAAACCAAGAAAACTGCTATTATTAAGAGTTAAGCATCAGCGGTGTATATTTTCTGTTTGGCCTTATACCTTTTCAGGCGTAGGTCATAGAAGTAACGGTACCGCGTATACATAATTCTACATTACAGCCAGTTACAGGAAACAGAATTTGTTAAATCTATCATTTGTATTAACCAAGAAGGAATTTGCCAAAAATCTGATAGTAAACTTATAGAGGGTGTTCTATTAAAGTTCGACAGTCAGTGGCATGAACGGTATATCATTTATTCTTGCTCAGATGGGTTTAACTAGAATTCAAAACGTGCAAGTATTTTGCAAGTGCAAGTTTTCACACATGCTCGAAAATACATAAAATAATGCAATAAATTATTTTGGTCTCGAGGAATTCTAATATTGCTAAGAAATTCAATAGATCCCCATTTATATTTTCTGCGGATTAAAAATGATCAGCCATTATTTTCATCTATAATATCTACATCTATCTGTTTATATTATAATAGCTCCCTACTTTTTTTTAGCACGTCTCGTTTCACATTTTATTAATTTATTGCAACCAACTTATATGTTTCCTGCAAATATCACTAATGGCTTGTATATTTCAACTAACCCTAATGTATATAAACTAACACTATTAATATAAGTATTATGGGTAAAAACTACATCAGATATGAATAATATGTATATAATCTATTTATATTTAATTAGATATATGGCAATTAGGTGTTTTCCTTTATAAGTATTGCTTTGACTGGCTAAACGTTTACATTGTTTAATATACTAAATAACCTAGGTGGGGGACGACGAGTAGGAGCGGGCCGATCTGGCCAAAATATTTTGTTCGTTTTGGTGGATTGGAAAGGTTTAGCAGGTAATGTTGTACTTCGTATAACAAAGCCTGGCGTCCTGTATGCAGATATGATAATACAAATTAATATGTATAGAAAACGACAATCTGTGACAATAATCACTTCTCCGAGAAATTAACGCACCAGATCATCTCTTGTCCGATTTCGATGTTTTTTTTTTGTATGATTCAAGAATATGAACGTTCTAGGTAGTTTTTTCAAACAAAAATGTTTTATTCATTAAAGGGTGTAACATTTGCGACGTGTTCTTTCCATTGAACTCTGTAACACCCTGTATCCGGGGGGGGGGGGGGCACGTGTTGTTGGACTCACTGCTCCGAACAATCTTATCGCGTCTCCAGTGCCGCCTTTGTTTTTATATTTTCGCACCGCACGCACCAGCAGACTGACGGCGTCGCGTCCACAGAGTTATGGTTTATAAAAATATGGTTTATGGTTGGTTTTTAAAAAACCAACCTTGGAACCCGGAACCAAAGGGACGCTCGGGACTTTGGGACCATGATTGTAAATTCCTGAGGTACCTGTAATTCTTAAAATGGCGGATTCTCGCCTCATTTTCAAGAATAATATGAAATATACCTACGAGCCCCTTCCCATTTCAGTTGGCCCACCTAGGGATTAGTCAGAAATTTTATGTTATGGAGCAAAAGTAGAAGAAGAAATATACGACACGAACTTCCAAATTTATTTATTCTTTTGACAACTTCTTTTAACCACAAAAATACATCTTAGGTGACTGAGACTGATAACTAACACAAAATGAGAATAAAAAGAAATCAATGTGAACAAATACGTTAAATTGCCAAAACAACAATTTTATAATTTACCACTGGGTAACATCACCTTTATGTTTTATTACAGCCGAAATTCGTTGGGGCATAGTATTAACCAAGCCTTGGCATAATTCTGGTGTAAAAGAATCCCATATTTCCTGAAGCCTTTGCTTCAGTTCAGGGATTGTTCGAGCAGGGTATTTCCGTAGCACCTTTTTCATCTCGTGCCACAAAGTTTCAATGGGTGATAGATCCGGACTACTAGAAACCCATTCCAAAAGTGGTATACCATAGTCCTCCATCCATTTTAAACTTCGTTTTGAGGTGTGGCATGCTGCGCCGTCCTGTTGAAACATAAATTCTTGGCCTGATGTCAAACACTCTTCCATGACCGGTAAAAGTGATTTTTCGAAAATGGCCAAATATTTATTTGTATCCACGTTTCCGACAATAAAATGGAGTTTTCCTACTCCTTTTGATGACATGCTTCCCCACACCATGACGGATGCAGGAAATATTACTCTTCTTTTAAGACAGTCAGCATGGAATGCTTCATTTTTTTGCGAAGAACTCTACTTCGACTATCTCCAACACAAACCTCGAATCGGGCCTCATCGCTCCATTGTATTGCACGCCATTGCTGAGATGTCCAATCCTGATGTTCTTTTGCCCATCTTACCCTATTTTTCTTCTGCCGTGGTGTTAAAAGTGGCTTTTCTTTGGCCTAATGCAAAATTGTCACTTTTAATTTTTCTAGTTCATTTTTTTTATTAAAAAACTTACCTTGTAAGTCCCAAATCCTAATTTGTGAGCCTCTCTGTGAGTTGTTGATCTTGAAATACGTCTTCCAACGGCATCACTCCACAGAACACTTAACTCGAGGTAATTGGCACGTCTGTTTTTCTGGATAATTCTTCTTAACGCTCTTCTATCACAATCTGTAATCTTGCTTTTTTTTACATATCGGGGCTTTGCAGCGACTGAACTCGTCATTTTATATCTTCTAACTATATTTCTTACACTATACCGCGATAATTCTAATAAATTTGCAATTTCCGAGTTTGACTTTTTGACCCACAATTGAAAAATTTAATAATAAGTGAACGAATTTTGTCATCCATAACCTTTCCTCTGCCCATTTTTAAAGAACACAACTACTTTGAAGCTGTATCAAATGAATTCTGACAGCTATGAGTATTAGCAATAATTGTTTAATTGTTGTGGCGTTTGTTTTCCACGGCCACCTTCGAATTGTAGGCTTACTTTGTAATGAATAAAAAAACGGGTCGATCGCCGTACTTGCCGTACATAAGATTAAATATGCCCTATTAATTACTTTGAGACCTAAACACAGCTTGTAGTATTTATTATGTTTTGATGCTGACCAAAAAACTAAGATTTCAATGGGTGGGCCAACTGATATGGGAAGGGGCTCGTATGATTTCAACTTTAGATGTTAATTTATATCCTATTTATATAGCTGAAATTTATACAGACATCTTTGATCAAAGGTGGTTAGAATATTATGATTGGCAAAATTTTAAAATATAATTTATAATTCTATCAAAATTTGTTCATCTATTTTCGAATAATCACTTAAAAATTTATTGTTTAATAATTAATTCAGATATTTTTTTATTATTAAATATTAAATTTTACTTAGATAGCTTACACAGGGGACTAAAAAGACGGTCCGGGCGCACCGAGTCACGTGATTAAAGTAGGTCTATGATTTTAAACCTGTAACATTTGGAATAGGTATATATAATTTACACACTTAGTTTTATGGGCATAATGAGAATTGTCTTAAAAAAATAACGCTAAGTAAGTAAAATTAAACAAAAGTTATCATTATAATAACTTTACATCATTAATGAGATTATTTTGGCAGACTGGCTACACAGACCACGGCCGACTAAAAAGATCACAGACCTACGTTGGTGAAGTGGTAGACCTTGCCTCGGACAATCTTTTTAGTCGGCCGTGGATAGCGTATATATAGCACAATATGAAATAAATTTATTTTTAAGTAAAATTTCTAATTTTACAATGAAAATGTAATGTTTTTATTTAATTGTATAAATAAAAATGTTAACGAATTTTATCACTTAGAAATTAAGTTATAAACTTAATCCTGATTTTCATATTTCTTCTTTTCTCATTTTTATAAAAATGGGTGCAATTTTGAGAATTTCGGGACATCTTCGGGACATCTCCGGACCGGGATCAAAAATACTCTAGTAAAATCCCGGGACGCCCCAGGACTGAAAACCCTAGTCTCTAGACCCGGCCCGACTGCAAAGGCAAACAGTTTGCCGAGATGCCGACGGTCTAATATTAGCCGAAGCCGCAAGCTTTGCGGCATTTCTTTTGCGTTTTTTAGAAACCAAATTTCGGCGTGGGGAGCAGTATAGTACATCCAATCTCAATTGACACCGCATAAAAAGTAAACCGTCCTTTGTAAAACAAAATAATTAGAAGTAATATAAAAAGTTTTCCGGACACCAAAGCGCGACATAAAGAATTTAATTAAATATAGTCTTTGATCTTAGATTTTACCGCTGTGTTATGTTACGTAAGTAACTATAGAGCAGACTAACAATAGGGCAAATATACAGGAATCAATCCATGTAAATGCAATTTAAAACGTCACAAAATGGAATTGGAATCGCACATGTCGTATAGAACTGAATGTTAACACTGATCTAAAAAAGTAGAGCAGATAGAGAAAAAAGTGATTTCATATTTAGATTCAGCGCCCCAAATATAGCTAAAATCAGTTCTAAAATCCTTATTTTTTTTGTTGGCCTGTGTAATTTATTACATAAAATCTAAATTTATGTTGAACATTTACATATATCACCACTCTTGTTTTGATAAAGTAATGTCAGGCTGTTCATGTAATTTATTACAGTAATCAGTATACAGTGGACACATATACAGTGGACACTGTATATGTGTCCACGGATGTGGTTGAAAAGAGAGAAAACTTTTTTATCATTTTACGCAAAAAAGTATTCTACACAAAAAAATCTGCTTGTGCTAAAGCCATAAAAGTGTACTTTAATTTGAGTTTACATACACAGGGTGTCCGTTACTACCAAGTAAGTGGATAGCGTATCTATAGCATAATATGAAATAAATTTATTTTTAAGTAAAATTTCTAATTTTACAATGAAAATGTAATGTTTTTATTTAATTATATAAATAAAAATGTTAACGAATTTTATCACTTAGGAATTAAGTTATAAACTTAATCCTGATTTTCATATTTCTTCTTTTCTCATTTTTATAAAAATGGGTGCAATTTTGAGAATTTCGGGACATCGGCGTTGCTGAGGACCGGGATCAAAAATACTCTAGTAAAATCCCTGGTAAAATCCCGGGACGCCCCAGGACTGAAAACCCTAGTCTCTAGACCCGGCCCGACTGCAAAGGCAAACAGTTTGCCGAGATGCCGACGGTCTAATATTAGACGAAACCGCAAGCTTTGCGGAATTTCTTTTGCGTTTTTTAGAAACCAAATTTCGGCGTGGGGAGCAGTATAGTACATCCAATCTCAATTGACACCGCATAAAAAGTAAACCGTCCTTTGTAAAACAAAATAATTAGAAGTAATATAAAAAGTTTTCCGGACGCCAAAGCGCGACATACCTAAAGAATTTAATTAAATATAGTCTTTGATCTTAGATTTTACCACTGTGTTATGTTACGTAAGTAACTATAGAGCAGACTAACAATAGGGCAAATATACAGGAATCAATCCATGTAAATGCAATTTAAAACGTCACAAAATGGAATTGGAATCGCACATGTCGTATAGAACTGAATGTTAACACTGATCTAAAAAAGTAGAGCAGATAGAGAAAAAAGTGATTTCATATTTAGATTCAGCGCCCCAAATATAGATAAAATCAGTTCTAAAATCCTTATTTTTTTGTTGGCCTGTGTAATTTATTACATAAAATCTAAATTTATGTTGAACATTTACATATATCACCACTCTTGTTTTGATAAAGTAATGTCAGGCTGTTCATGTAATTTATTACAGTAATCAGTATACAGTGGACACATATACAGTGGACACTGTATACAGTGAGCTCGTAAAGTTTGGAATAAATTCAATTAATCGTTATTGAAGGATTTTCACAGGAAATCCTCGGACACGTCAACTTTATTTTATAAAATGTCACTTTTTTCAGCCATCGATTTTTTTTTTGTTTTGTTCGTTTTTGAGCTATGACGTCATCGACAATTTTTTTAAATGACAACCCATATTTGTTTTCACGGATTTCGATAGAGCACATTTTTCTGAGTGCGAATATGTCAAAAATATAGTACCTTTAACATTAAAGTGTTCGAGATATTCGGTTGCAAAGTTTTAAGAATGAATTATACAAGCGATGACCAAATGCTAATCATTTATCAAGAAAGCGCAGGAAAAACAACAGTTTTGACAGTTGTCACAATTTTGAAGTTTTTCCTCGCAAGTTTGTGTTTTAATCAGTTGAATAATATCATTAAGTAAGTTGATTAATCATTATTCCATCATAATTCATTTTATTTAAAAATGGTCCGTCGTTTGAGTGAAAGGGAAAGAATCGAAATTTTGATGATGATCGGTTACGGGGACAGAGCTCGCACACAAGTAGAAGTTTGCCGTTTATTTAACAACAAATATCCAAACAGAGAACCAATTACACAGTCCACCGTTAGCAAAATAGAACAAAAGTTTTTAGAAGTGGGTCATACGAGAGATCGCCCTAGAACGGGTCGTCCACCAGTGCAACAAGATGTTAAATTGAATGTTCTACTAGAGCTTCAAGAAAATCCCCATTTACCCACCCGCCAAGTGGCGGCAAACAACGGAATAGTTCAAAGCTCCGTCTTGAAATATTTGAAATTGAACAAATGGCATCCGTATAAAGTGGTTTTGGTCCAAGAGTTAAACGAAGATGATCCTGACCGTAGGTTACAGTTTTGCCAAACCATGTTGCAACGCCTGATTGATGACGACGGATTTTTACGCAATATTGTTTTTTCTGATGAGGCTACCTTTTATCTCGACGGCACAGTTAACCGGCAAAACTGTAGATATTGGTCTCCTGAAAATCCACACTGGAAAATGGAAACTCGTAGTCAGTTTCCACAAAAAGTTAACGTTTGGGCTGGTATTGTAGGTAATCGTATTTTGGGCCCATTTTTCTTTGAAGGCGTATTAACAGGTGAAATATATTTAGAATTTTTAAGAGACGACTTAGTCCCTGCACTTGCGGTACTTTACCAAAATGACGTAGATCCAGATCTGCCCCATCACACGATATGGTACCAACAAGACGGTGCACCACCCCATTTTGCAGTGATCGTTCGCGATTATTTAAACCATGTATTTCCTAACCATTGGATTGGTCGCAGGGAACTATCGAATGGCCCCCTAGATCTCCAGATCTCACTCCCCTAGACTACTTTTTATGGGGCTATTTAAAGAGCAAAGTCTATTTCAATAGACCAAATACCATCGAAGAATTAAAGGACAGAATTCGCAATGAAATTCGAACCATTCAACCCGATACTGTTGGTAAGGTTTTGCAGGAGTTTCAGTGGCGGATGGGATATTGCCAGGAAGTGAATGGAGGTCACTTTGAAAATTTACTCTGATTTTATTTTTTACTTTAATTATTTATCATTTATTTGTTAAAATATTTTTTTATTTGTTTAAATTGTTGTTAAAAAATTAAACAGATTACTCCCAAATCTTTCAAAATGTTCGATAAGCTACCGAAATAAATAATATTACTCCTTAATATTTTAAAATGTAATAAGCTATAAGCTATTAGAATCAATAAGCTATTAAAAATCTTGACCCGCCCGATAGCTTATGCATGGTGCCATGGTACATTTTATAAACTTTGCAACCGAATATCTCGAAAACTTTAATGTTAAAGGTACTATGTTTTTGACATATTCGCACTCAGAAAAAGGTGCTCTATCGAAATCCGTGAAAAAAAATATGGGTTGTCATTTAAAAAAATTGTCGATGACGTCATAGCTTAAAAACGAACAAAACAAAAAAAAAATCGATGGCTGAAAAAAGTGACATTTTATAAAATAAGGTTGACGTGTCCGAGGATTTCCTGTGAAAATCCTTCAATAACGATTAATTGAATTTATTCCAAACTTTACGAGCTCAGTGTATGTGTCCACGGATGTGGTTGAAAAGAGACAAAACTTTTTTATCATTTTACGCAAAAAAGTATTCTACACAAAAAAATCTGCTTGTGCTAAAGCCATAAAAGTGTACTTTAATTTGAGTTTACATACACAGGGTGTCCGTTACTACCAAGTAAGTAAAAATTATGAACTTTTACTGTAAAATTTAGTAAAACACTTTGTTGTTATTCAGGGGGTTATTTGAATAAAATTAAATGATAGTGAAAATGAGAGGTTTTACATTTTTTTATAATCTTTTAAATCAAATTTTACTACATAACTGATTAAATGTAAAAAAAACTGTTACGGATAAAATAAATAGGTACACACAAAACAGATATAGATAAAACAGATTACAGATAAGAGTGGTTGAAACACTTTCGAGAGAGATGGGTTGGATGATATGGTTCAATTGAATGGCCTGCTAGGTCACCTGGCCTATCACCTATAGTCTTATTTATGGGGTATTTTAAAGCAAAAAGTGTACCCAACCTTCCAGACATTTTAAATGTTGCAACAAAGAATAAGAGACATAATCAGAAAAATTAATAGGACTACTGTAATCCGCAACGTATACGGTGACTTTATAAGAAGAGCTGAAAATGTGTGGATGTTTGAGGTATAATTACATTGAGTAACACTTGCTTTATTAATTTTATTAATAATTTATAATTTTATCTGTAATGTTTTTTTAATTTAATCAGTTATGTAGTTAAATCTTCTCTCGTCTCACTATCGTTTTCACTATCCTCTAATTAGATTAAAATTGGTGTATTAAGCATTTAAAATAAAAAACAACAAAGTACGTATTTTACTAAATTTGCGGTAAAGATCTCATTTTTACTCACTTGGTAGGAATGGACACCATGTATATGTTAACTCAAATTGAAGTACATTTTGATGGGTTTAATGACAGGCAGAATATTTTGTAAAGAATACTTTTTTCCCATAAAATGACGAATAAAAAAGTTTTCTCTCTTTTAAACCACATCAGTGGACAATCCGTATAATACATAATAATACAGTATAGTTTTACAGTACAAAAATCGTTACAATGAAGCTATTCAGCATCGGAACCATCACGTTCATTCTGCTCCCAGCATCCGATTTTTTGTAAATTTAGGTATCAAATAGAAATAGATAAAGACCGATGAATATAGGTATCTACTTCAAATAACGGAATGTTCAACCGAAATCATAACTTTCATCGAGCCTCTGAAAATCCTAGAAACGTAATTGAAACAAATATATCTACAAATACATTTTAAAGTGAAAGATTGGTGAGGTATTGTTGGCAATAAGATAATGGGCCCTATTTTCATTGACAGCAACTTAACACAGATAGATATAATGACCTGCTTTTAAACTCTATGGAAAATTATATTGAGGATTCCGTCTGGCTCAGCTACGCAGCATTATTTTTCAGCAAGACGATGCCCCCGCGCATAACGCTGCTATTAATGTTGAATACTTAAACGAGGAGTTCCGATGGAATTGGATGGTTACTAATGAGCCAATTCGATGGTCTGCAAGGTCATCTGACCTCACGCATTTGTATTATTTTTCTGGGCTTATGTAAAAGACATAGTTTTTACCACAGTTCCGGAAAATGTGGACGCCTTGAAAGCAAGAATAACAAACGCTTGCGAAAGTCCACAAATGGTTTTGAATATAGCCCCAGGTGTACTCAGAAGGTGCATTCATAAAAACGGTTTGCATTTGGAACAATAGTTATAGCTTTGTTATTAATGTTGTTTTGTTATTAATGTTTAATGAAGTTCTTGTTTTAAGTTCATTTGCATAGATTACTATTTCTTTTATTTCCTTGGTGAAATGTTTTGAAAATATCTCCGTTGTTGTCGAAGACAAACCCATGAAACTTGGTATGAGGAAACGCTGTATTGAAATATGTAACAATATACAGGATATTCCATGTAAAATAACCAAGTTGAGATGACTTCCGGTAAAACCACCCTCTCCTGGACAGCAACTAACTTTCTTATTTGAAATGGAACACCCTATATATTTTTTGTTATTCGGAAAGAGTGCAAAATTTTGAGTAAAAAACATGAGTCGCACCCTTGGCTAAACCCTCAGGTATTTACAATTTTAAGAAAAAACTGACAGATGGAAAGGTCTGGAAGGAGCTTTATAATTTTTTTCACATGGTATAACTAAATTTAATTTTTGGTACAGCGTAAGAACATAGAGTAGTCTAAGTTCTGCAATTAAAATAGAATTGCAAATAATATACCAAGTGTTACATTCTCCATGCCATATTTAGCTAATTTCAAACTGCGAAAACTTGTTTTTTCAAATAGAACACCCTGTATTATTTGATCCATAGTTATGTAAAATTAAATTATCTTTCTTCTGGTATAGCCATTGCAGGGGTTTAGCAGTTTTTGAGATATTTGCAATGTTCTTTCCAGCGAACAGATTTGCTAAAATTACATATAAAATTAGCCTTGTACTTAAAGAATTAAAACTGCTTTTAATTTAAAATGAACTATGAGGTATTGTTAAATAACGAGAACAAATGTTCAATAATAACTTTAATAACATAATAATAACAATAACATAGCAATAATAATAATAACAATAACAAAAGAACAACAATGATAACATAACAACTATAACTTTAATAACATATTGATACTGGATAGGGCTGGAACCTTTGATGTAATTATAACACTCGGAGTAGTTTCCACAAACACCAAAACACTTTCACTTCACTCGCCGCGCGTTTCGCCAACCAAGTTGGCATCCGGAGACGATTAAAACTAATCTAAAACTAAAAATCTACCCTATTTATACTATTTATGGTGAAATCATTAGTCCTTAGATTTACGCTTCCTAATTAGTTTTTCAACTATATCTCTAGGATAACCATTACTCACAGCTATGTCTTTAATTAATTCTTTTTTTGACACCTCTCATTATCTACTGAGAGGGAAGCTTAGTAAACGATGGACAAGAAAATTAAAACTCGCCATTTTGTGTTGATAGCAGTGGTGAGAGTCATTAGAGATATCTTACCGTCCTGGTATATTTGCTATATATTATATATATCAAATTCTAACCTATTGTCACTATTTTTAATTACTAATTTATCTAAAAATGGAAGTTTTCCATTATTTTCTAGTTCATATGTAAACTTTACAGAAGTGAAACGACTATTTAATTTGAAAATGAAGTTTTATACATCCGCAATATTAGTGTCAAACACGGCAAAAATGTCATCCACATATCTCAGCCAAATCCTAGGATAATACTCGAATTCTTCTTTTGCTTCAGTTTCAAATCGACTCATGAAGACATCAGCAATGAAAGGCGATAAACAGTTAGCCACTGCGGTTCCTTCATGTTGTTCATAGAACTTGTCATTGAAACGAAATTTTTTGTTTCATACAAAGTTTTGTAAGGTTTATATATTCTATTCTTCTATTACTTCTTTTCTATAGTTGTTTAATTCGAGTAAATCCTCAAGATAGTCCAAGATCTGTGGAATTGGTACACTCGGAAATAATGAACAAACATCAAAGGAAATCAAAATTTCACCCTCTTGCAATTGAATATTCTTGACCTTATCAATGAAATCATTCGAATTTTTAACTGAAAAACTAGGCTGTGCAATGGGCAAACTTCCTTAGTCAACTATTTTGATAAGTGGTAAGTCGCAGATCCACTAGACGATACTATTGGACGCACCGACTTCCCTGGCTTATGAATTTTTGGTAGACCATACAATCTAGGTACGGTAGGGTTAGATAAATGTAATGATTGTGATCGAAAATATGTTGGACAAACGATATGATCAATTAACACCAGATTTAAAGAGCATATGGCTCATCTAAAATATGGAAGAACAGATAAGTCTAGTGTTGCACAACATGCCTTTGACAACAAGCATAGAATAGATATTAATAATTTAAGATTAGTTAGAAATGTGACCAATAATAGACCGTTGGATGCATTTGA
Source organism: Tetropium fuscum (assembly GCA_964058915.1). NCBI lineage: Eukaryota > Metazoa > Arthropoda > Insecta > Coleoptera > Cerambycidae > Tetropium > Tetropium fuscum. Next base: position 35,553 of record CAXKVY010001279.1, on the reverse strand, counting down.
GAGCATAGAAATTGTAAAATGTAAAAACAGTATGAATAGCGACAAGGGCTCTATACTGTATAGCCCGCTCTACGTGTTGCTTAGCAACTGATCATTGAAGAGGGACATGATTTCATCATAAATTGTATAAATAGGGTAGATTTTTAGTTTAAGATTAGTTTTTATCGTCTCCGAATGATGCCAACTTGGTTGGCAAAACGCGCGTCGAGCGAAGTGAAAGTGTTTTGGTGTTTGTGGAAACTACTCCGAGTATTTTAATAACATAAACAATAACAATAACAAAAAATTTATTAAAATTTAATTTCTCAATAGTGATCAACGTTCCGCCCATTATTTGCATAAGCCAATTCTTTCCCTAAGTGACCGTTGTACATTTTCCAACATTTCCAGCGTAATTGTACGAAAAGCATGTCGTATTTTAGTTTTTAAATCTACATTTTCTGATATTTCTTGGTAAATTAGATTTTTAATATGTCCCCAAAGAAATAAATCTAAACAAGTTAGATCGGGAGATCTCGGGGGCCAAGTGACTAGACCATCGCATCCAATCCATTTGTTAGGAAATAAGTTATCCAAAAATCTTGCATAAACCACATGCGCCTGATTACAGCCAATCACGTCTTCGAGTAAATCAAGTAGATTATTTTGCAAAATACCTTTCTCCATTCAAATTTCCTTCGAAGAAATAAGGACCAATTATGTATTGACCAATACTGCCCATACATTGAGAGAAAAACGATGCTTATGTATCGAGATTTTAAAATGAGGGTTTTCAGTGTCGCAATGGTGATAATTTCTACGGTTTGGTTGAGACCTGTTAGTGAAAGTACATCAGTAAATAATACATATCTGGGTAATAATTGATCTTCGTGTATTTTAGTCAGCACCCAGTTACAAAAATTTATACGGTTTTGATAATACTGTTCACTAAGTTTTTGTTCATATTCAGGATGATAGTCGTGGAACTTACGTTTATGTAATATTTTAACTACCGAAGTTTGAGAGATATCCAAGACAGCACTAACTTGTCTAGTACTAATATTGGAATTTCCAACTACTGCAGTAACTATATCAAATTGCATAGCCTCACCATTAATTTCTCCCAGCCGTGTGTTCTTCTTATAATTAGCATATCAGTAAGTTCGAAATAAGTTTTTCCAACACATTTTACTTGAGATTTTCTTCCATCAGGATATCGCGCACCATATACTCTGGACGCCAATAAACAATTTCTATAATATTCTCCTAATAAATAAGTCGTAGCAACTAAATCTTGAGTAGAATGTTCATATTAACATTTTATACGAAGTAATATTACTGGGATAACAAACACGAGTTTCGAAGACTACACGAAGCGATTTTCAAGACTACTGAGAAACTGACAGTAGTTTTGTTTATTGCTTAAATTTGTCAAAGCTTATCAAAGCCTTCTTTGTACCAATTAGACTCTACTTCGAGATCCTCATGAAGTACCTATTTCAAACATATTAATGCATCTTTCTTGGTAAAAATAATTAACAAAAATAGGTAATTTATAATTTTCCGGTTAATTCTTTAAGTACAAGGCTAATTTTATATGTAATTATTAAGCAAAATTCTGATAAATCTGTTCGCTGGAAAGAAAATTGCAAATATTTCAAAAACTGCTAACTTTAGCCACTAGAATGGCTATACCAGACGAAAGATAATTTAATTTTACATAAGTGGGCATCAAAAAATACAGGTTGTTCAGTACAACCATCATCAGTTCAAATGTGGCATGGAAAGTGTAACACTTGGTATATTGTTTTCACTTAGTATATTATTATGGTTCAGTATGAAGTTATATTTTAATAATTTTAATATTTTCTTTTCCTTATACCGATTTGAATGATTCTTGAGGCAAAGCGTAGCCAAATTCTTCGTATGTATAACCTCTTTAAGAGCTTAAAAATGACATAGATCTTGTAATAGAAACGTAAATATGCAAGGGCAAGCAAAATTATGTTTTTTGCACTAAGTTTAAATCACCCCTGTAGAGTAATTAGGTAGCACAGATTTTTCTCCCCTTGTCTAATATGATATATGTCAATTTTTGTTTGCAATCTGTAAAGAGGTTATATATACCTTAAACAAAACTGGAAAGTGCTCACTTTTCTTGCCTGTCAGTGTGTATATTTATTATTTATTTATTCCTATAATATTAGTTTATTGTCTCTATACAACTTTGCAATGTGAATCAATATTTCTTTCTGTAGTAACAATTCTTGGTGTAGGAGTCTGGGCTTTTAGATGGTGAAGGGTCAATAAATTTATCTATACAGATTTATCATAACCAAACTTTAATAGGATTTGCCTACGTTGGAGGAGCATGCGTAGTCAACAAAAGACTTGAAAAGGTTAATTCCGTAGCTATCATCGAAGATACTGGTGGATTCAGCGGTATCATTGTAGCAGCACATGAAGTTGGCCACTTGTAAGATATTAGATAGACAACGGGATCTAACTTCCTTTATTTGGTTTGTAATGCCATTTCATATAGGTACATATTATTACTCAATACAGAGTACGGTTTCTTTGCTTATACGATAATTTGCCACTGAAATATAAAGTTATTAAATAGGCAATGTATCAGTTAAAAGTAATTTTAACACAAACACATTTATAAAATAATTAGGACGACGTTTCGAAAAGCATTTGTATACATTACAGTTTCAAGTCAAATATCAAACTATAATTTGAAAACGAAAAAAGATTACTGTTAAAACGTCATTTTCATAATACACTCAGAGGCACAAAATTCGATCCATCTAAAATTTACCAAAAATTCATTTGAAAATATTTTCCTAACTATAGGTTCGATTTACATGATTTTTTTTTGAAATTGTAGGTTTGTTCGTGCGGAATGCAGACGTGCTACTGAATATCAGCTCAATTTTAAATTTTGACCATATACAAGGTGTACCAATTACATTGGATTTTTGCATAAAGTTTGTAACACTCTGTGGTAAGTGCAAGCAATAAAAAGATGAAAATTTTGGTACAGAACTTTAGTGTAGTCTCTTTTTAACAATTAATTTTTTAATTCATGTCAATATCTCTATTAATAAGGAAGATATGATTAATTAAAATAATGACGTAGTTTTTCAATATATAATTAACATTAACTTTTAACTTCACAAACAAAGAACCAACATACAAAATTTCTCGATAATGAATGTAAAAATATTTTAAAATTAACAACAAAAATAAACTTAAAAACAGTTAATATCTTGTATTGCCTCCCCGAGCAACAATTACAGCTTCCATGCGTCTTGGCCTCCCCTCAAATAAATGACGAATGGCACCTCGGTCACATTCATCCCATGCTTGTACGACAGCTGCACTAAGCTCCCTCAGGTTCACAGGAGCAGGAACTTGGGCTCGAACACGTTTTCCTACCATGTCCCAAACATGTTCGATAGGGTTAAGATCTGGGCTTCTTGCAGGCCACACCATATGGTTAACATCAACCTGATCCAAATACTCGGAAACGATTCTTGCCACATGTGGACGGGCATTGTCATGCATTAACATGGAATTGTTTCCAATAAATGGGACAAAAGGCACAACATGTGGTTCCAAAATGTCAGTAATATACCTATTAGCAGTCATTGCCCCACCACTTACCACCACTAACGCTGTACGAGCTTCAAGACTAATTCCTCCCCACACCATAATTGAGCCACCACCAAAACTGAGCCTTGGCACAATATTGCACTCTGCAAACCTTTCGCCACCTCTTCGTCATACTCTGTGACGGCCATCTGGAGATAACATACAAAATCTCGATTCATCAGTAAACAGGATTTTACCCCATTCCTCAATTCCCCAATTTTGGTGTTCACGGAAGAAAATAAGGCGCTGTCTACGATGTTCTCTAGTCAGCAATTACCCATTGGCAGGTCTTCTTGCCTTTAAGCCAACTTCATTTAGCCTTCTTCTCACAGTTCGTACACTAATATCTACACCACGTACATGATGTAAAGCATTCCACTCACTAACTGAAGTAGAGTCCCTGTTTCGTAGTATTCTTAGGACTAAAAACGGTTGTCCTGCTGAGTTGTACTTCTTTTTCTTCCTGATCCCATTCTTCTGGTGTATTCTCCAGTTTCTCGAAACCGTTCCACTCTTATACTACATCTCGAAACACCTAGAACTTGTTCCGCATAGTATTGTGACCGCCCTTCCTGTATTAAAGTTATGGCTCTGGCGGCGCCAGTTGCACTTAAGACCTTTATTACTTTTTATTATTTACCGTTACTTTGTTATAATTCAGACCAAATCGCAACAATTAACTTGACACTTGTCAAAAAAAAAAGATGCTAAAGCAACTTTGCAAAAACCCATTGGCATTGCATTGAAAATTACCATGACACATAGTCATTATTTTAATTAATCATATCTTCGCTATTAATAAAGATATTGACATGAATTAAAAAATGAATTGTTAAAAAGAGATTACGGCGATGTTGCTACGAGATGTTGCTACGATTAAAGTTCTGTAGCAACATTTTCATCTTTTTATTGCTTGCACTTACCACAGTGTTGCAAACTTTATGCAAAAATCCAATGTAATTGGTGCACCTTGTATAAGGTCAAACTTTAAAATTGAGCTGAAATTCAGTAGCATATCTGCACGAACATACCTACAATTTCAAAAAAAATCATGTAATCAAACCTATAGAAAATATGTTCAAATGAATGTTTGGTAAATTTTAGATGGATCGAATTTTATGCCTCTGAGTGTATATTACATATTATAAATTTGTGCTTTTTGTTTTGTTTATCTTCACGCGAGATTCGGAATTTTAGGTAAACATTTGTAATCAAAATCCAGTCACTGAAATCAAAATCATCATTGGCATCAATATCAATGCACCAATAAAAAAATCAGAGTTAAATCTCTGAAAACTTCAAAATTCCAGCAACAGCAACGATAACCGAAAATCATAATAGACTGTAATTCGTCACAACATATGAACTGGAATCTTGAGGATTGGGAGTAGCTAATATGTCTTGTTAACTGAGGATTCCAGGTTTTGTCTATTCAGCTCCGATCGGATTGTAATGGTTCTCCGTCGGTCAAATTCGTGAAATCATGATGTTCGATGGAGGTTGTGTCATGGTTTGGGGAGGAATTTCCTTGACAGCTCGAACAGATGAATGAAGACATTTTATTCCAACACATTGTCCCTTACATCAGCAATAATTTCTTGCTGATGCACAACAATGCAAGACCTCATACCGCAAATGTAGCGCGACAGTACGTTCGTCGGGTATTGAGACGTTAGTCTGGCTCGCAAATAGTCCAGATCTCAACGCATAGAGCATGTATGGGATAATATGGTTAGACGACTTCCACCGCCATCAACACTTACCTGTCCCCTTGATGACGTAGAAAATATGCTTCAAGAGTTTGATTGTAGTAGTATCTGCTGTTATAGCTTGCGTAGCCACAGGGTGTTTAAATTTCCGGGGGGACATCATCACTATTGCACCCTGTATATACTCAAAACGTAAATTGGAATGAAAAGTTCTGCAAAGATGTCGGTATTGTCGATACCAAGGAATAAACTGAAAATCATCAAATTTAGTTTGGCGATTCGCCAGAAAATCAACCTTGAAATTGTGGTCAATTTCACTGGTGCGTTGATTTTGATGCTAAGTGTATATGCTCTCCAAGAAATTAACGTTCCTCCAAAAAATAGCCAAAATAGAAGAAGTTAATGTTTGTCTAGACCACTTATCAGATTCCGATGATTTTTTTTGTATAAGACAAAATTTCTTTGAAGAAACGGTAGAACATTCACATTCCTGAATAAAGAGGTATAAAAAAGGTCGGACAAGAGGTCTAGACCAAAAATTAACTTCGAACTTTTGTATATTTTTTGGTAGTACGTTAATTTCTTGGAATTATAAAGACACATTTACTTGATGAAAACTATTGTTTTTGCATTTTAAACGAAATATTAGATAGGTAAGAGTAAGACGTATGTTAGGAAGGATCTGTATATAATACCAGCGAATAGTACCTACACAAAAACAGCGTTTAGTAATTACTAAAAATAATAATAATAATACACTCAGTGCAAAAAAAGTGGCGCACCTAAAATTTGGTGAAAATTTAAACTGAAATATCTTGTGAATCAACGGTCCGATTTTGATGAATTTCAATTTGATATTTAGAACGTAGTTTCAAGAACATTTTTTGTGCCCAACTTCTATTCCAAGTAATTTTCCTTACTGTGTTAGTTGAAAAACGGTATAGGTGTTTTTTCAGCTGTATTCAAGGTGCGCCGTGGAGTGTAATGGTGGCAATATATGTTTTTTAGAAAGAGCAAAATGTTAAGCAGTCTTTTCTGAATCTGTATGTTTTTTTTTCAAATTTTTATCTCTTAAGACATGGGAGATACAATGCTGCACAAAAAGCATTGATAGATATTGTTATTCCAATATCTGAGTAACTATCGTTAACCACCGTTTTTCACAAGTAGGCCGAGAAAAAAATATACAAATAAACAATAGTCATGAAATGTCATGAATGTCACTTTAATGTAAAGTTTTCGAATTTAAAGAGGCTGCTTGATAATTCAGTATAGTTAGTGATAATAATGGTGCACATATCTTCCGAATTAGTAGCGGGGATTTTAGGGTTGATAGATGATGGCCGAAGTCAGCGGATATGCGGCTCGTGCGGTTGGGTTGTCAGAAACTACTGTTAGAAGGGCAGGAGGTACCGGGAGACGGGTAATTGTAGTCGACGTGAGGGTTCTGGTCGTCCTAGAAGCACAACTCTGTTGGATGATCGCTTCGTCTTTTTGCAGACGCTAAGAAATAGACGTCAAACGGCTGTAACTGAAAAAAATGTTCGTGAAAGTACGCTCTAAGTATCAAATTGAAATCGGACGGTTGGTTTACAAGATATTTGAGTTTAAATTTTCACCAAATTTTACGTGCACCACTTTTCTTTGCACTGAGTGTATATCAAAGTCTGATTTCTTATGGTTTATGGCATTACACCAAAATAAAAGGAAGTAGGATATACTACATCTACTAAATAAAATACATTTTAGATTAGGTGCTGTTCATGATGGTAGTCCGCCTCCATCGTACTTAGGCGGGCCCGGCGCCGAAAAGTGTCAATGGACTGATGGGTTTATCATGTCTGATTTGAGGCACACAGAAAGGGGATTCCGGTGGTCGCCATGCAGTGTTTCCAGTTTTAACCATTTCTTAAAGTACGTACAACAATATTTCATGAGGACAACAAACAATGAATGTGATTTTCCTATGCTACAAAAACGTCAATGTTCTGTTCTTCTTTTCTTGCGTTTTGTACTAAATCGACTTAATTTATTGTTCAAATGCTATTATTTTAAGTGACGTAAGCTAGATTTGTAGCCAAATCACATGACCAGACAAAAATAATAATTGTAGGAATTATCTGATAGGAGTTAAAATTACTGTTTTTTTTAGTGGGGACACAGCAACATGCCTCTACAATGCCCCCCATGAGGATGAAAATTTGCCACGAGTTTTGCCTGGCAAACTACTAACCTTAGATGCCCAGTGTCGAAGAGACAGAGGAACCAGTGCCTGTTTTGTAAGTTTGTATATTTAGATAATACTTATAGTTAGAGATATGGCGATAATAAAAGGCTGTTGCCACACGGTGCGCGGTGGACGAAATGCTTGCTTTCATGTATTCTGATGCCCCCTATACAATTTCGAATTAGGTAGTAGGGGTGCAACACGTCAATGCATGATGCTGCGGCGCGGCGCTCTTAACGAAAAATTCCCCGAAATTTCAAAGGTTTGCTACGGAATAGCAGAAAAGGATTTTACTGGTGGCTTGTGTATCGGCGTGGTCATTTTAGTGAAGGAAACGTGGAAAATGGTTAAATTATTTATTATGCAATAAAGAGATGCATTCCAGATAGACTTTTCAAATCGATTCCATATGCGTACCTACTACGGGGCAGGGAGTAGATAAGTATAACACTCGGAGTAGTTTCCACAAACACCAAAACACTTTCACTTCGCTCGACGCGCGTTGCGCCAACCAAGTTCTCATCATCCGGAGACGATTAAAACTAATCTTAAACTACAAAATCTACCATATTATCCATCTGATCGTACTGGTATCTTTTCTATATATATATATATCAAATTCCAACCTATTGTCACTATTTTTAATTACTAATACATCTAAAAATGGAAGTATTCCATTATTTCCTAGTTCATATGTAAACTTTACAGAAGTGAAACGACTATTTAATTTGGAAATGAAATTTTCTACATCCGCAATATTAGTGTCAAACACGGCAAAAATGTCATCCACATACCTCAGCCAAATCCTAGGAAAATACTCGAATTCTTCTTTTGCTTCAGTTTCAAATCGATATATCCCTAATGACTCTCACCACTGCTATCAACATAAAATGGCAAGTTTTAATTTTCTTGTCCATCGTTTACTAAGTTTCCCTCTCAGTAATGAGAGGTTTGCAAAAGAAAAAGTATTAAGTAAAGATATAGCTGTGAGTAATGGTTATCCTAGTTGGATAGTTATCCTAGTTATGGTTATTAGTTGAAAAACTAATTAGGAAGCGTAAATTTAAGGACACACTTCGTAATTCTACGACCTTTCAAAAGGATATAGAGACTCCAAAATATGTATCCATCCCGTACGAACCCCGGTTTACTCATGGTTTGAGTAAGGTCTTCAAAAACGTGGGTATAACAGCGATTCATTCGTCGAGTAATAAATTACAATAACTTTTAGACAATCCAAAGGATAAAATTGTTCCAAATTAAAGGTCTGGGATTTACGAAATTGGTTGTAATGATTGTGATCGAAAATATGTTGGACAAACGAGACGGTCAATTAACACCAGATTTAAAGAGCATATGGCTCATCTAAAATATGGAAGAACAGATAAGTCTAGTGTTGCACAACATGCTTTTGACAACAATCATAGAATAGATATTAGTAATTTAAGATTAGTTAGAAATGTGACCAATAATAGACAGTTGGATGCATTTGAGAGCATAGAAATTGTAAAATGTAAAAGTAGTATGAATAGCGACAAGGGACCGTATACCGTATAGCCAGCTTTACGCGTTGCTTAGCAACCGATCATTGAAGCGTGATTAGTCACGCGTAAATTTCACGGTGATATCATTAGTGACGTCACCATGAAGATAGTATAAATATGGTAGATTTTGTAGTTTAAGATTAGTTTTAATCGTCTCCGGATGATGCCAACTTGGTTGGCGAAACGCCCGTCGAGCGAAGTGAAAGTGTTTTGGTGTTTGTGGAAACTACTCCGAGTGTTATAGTTACATCAAAGGTTCCAGCCCCATCAAGTGGATAAGTATATAAAAAAATAATATCGGGTATGAAAAGTACTCATATTACTATTATCTATTTGATCGGAAAAGTATATAATGTATTAAATATATTTACCAACCATTTAAAACAAAAAAGTCAGGGGCGTACTGAAAAAATGAATCAAAAAAGTACTTTGTGAAAAAGCACACCGGTTCAACAATACACTTATTCGTCATCATCATCATCATTTTGTTGAAGTCTTTCATTGTTCACACAATTTTCGCCTTCGCACGTGCACAACTCAGTGCAGAGGACATCGTTAATATAACACTTATATGGAGGTTTTCTTGCAAGTACATTTGGTTACTTGAAAAATCTCCAATGGAACATTTAATGTGTTTTAAGATAAAACTGCTAAGTATCTAAAAACAAAAGGAAAGAAAGATTTTTAATTTCTACTCTTATTTTGATATTGGGAGATTTTGATATCTTAAACTAAAGTAGATCGGCTCCAGACAATAGTTTGGTAATTGGCTCTTTTCAGATGAGGCATAAGGGATGCTTCTGTAGGAGGAAGTAAATCATTTGTTATGTTTCTTCGAAAACATGTTCCAGCGTAATGTTTCGATGCTTGTGATTTTGGTTTTGGGGGCGAAAACTTGACAAACAAATTTCTCCAATGAGGCAAAATTTTCTTCATTAATGGCATTTTCGTTGGTTGAATTTGCAAGTGCAAAACATCTTCATCGGTATTGAGAAAAGCACTCCATAAACGTATTTTTTCCTTTTCTTTGAAAACTACCTGTTGTATCAGGACCGGATAAGCACTGCACTTACTCGACATGGTCCAAGTGCATGGAGAAGTGGAGATTGGATTTAACGAGATTACTCTTTGCTTATCTCCAAGTCCAGTATGAAAGAAACTTATATTGGGAAGTTTCCTACATTCACTTATTGCCAAAATGAAAACATCTGTGTCTGGAGAGAATATACGAATGTATTTATTTTTGTTTAGCCAAGAAAATAGAATGAAGTAGTATTTTTGTATCGACTTCCTCGTGATCGCAAACTAAATCAGAATAATCTGCAGCAAAATACAATAGAATTTCTTCTTTTAGCGAAACAACCACTCTAAGTTCTTTCACTTTTGTAAAACCAATTATCTGTTTGGACAAATAGTCTATAAGTTCCGTTTTTCTGTCACTGTGAGATAAAAGCTTTTTCATATGATTTTTTTTAAATTTTCATTGAGGGTGATATCACATATCGTACCTTCGTTGCATTTCTCTTGTCTCTGGTCAGGTTTTTAAGAGACTCTTTATTGTATGTATCAAATACAATATGTAGCTCTGTACAGTCCTTATATTTACTAAATAATGTATTGCAAAACTCTGTAGCTAAGTCACCACAAGTCGTCAAATTGTCTGTACTCACGCCCTGGAGATCAGCCATAGCATCAACAACTGCCACGTGTACGCATTTTGGAAAATGGTGTACTTCATTTTCAGTCGAATATTTCTCTAATAAACCCAAAAGCTCAATTTTTTAAAAGAAATGCAATTCACCATGCGAGTTAAACATTGAACGGGGCACTGTGTTGTACCCACGGTGTTGTACCCATCAATCTTTATTTTTTGTGCATATTTAAATTTAAAATAAAAAGAATAGGTATGTACTAAGTATCTACGAGGTATAAATAATTACATTTGACATTCAATTAATTAAAATACCTATTACATAACTCACTAGCATGCTCAGTTGCCACGCGATACAATACTCCTTCTTTGTCGGAAAAAATGCACCTCCTTTTGCTAAAACACGATCTCGTTGATTTGTTCGTAGCAGAAGTTCCAGAAGTTAATCCTCACAGATGCTTTCATATTGTTGAGATTTTTCCGACTAGTGATTTAATTTAACTTTTTATACAAGTTCGTGAATAACAACTTTAATGATATTTGGCGGAATTTTGTTTTAAAATATCAATATTTAATTTTATAGTGCGTTTATAAAAATCTTTATACAAGTCATCGTTAAGCTCTGCCCTTTCCCGAATGCAATTTACTAGTTTTTCAGAAGACCAATCTGATTTTGGAACGATCCGATTTTTTTCGAAGTTTTTCCCTTAAACCTTTCTGACACACTACACAAAATTTAAAATCGGTTTCACACAACCTCTGAAATGAAGGTGGTGGGTTAAATTGAGCAATGCTTTCCATTTTATATGAGAACTGTGTGTTTTATCTAGCGCTTAGGCAACAGTAGACAGTAATACGTTCCGTCGCACGTTGTAGTGTCGCCGCGCTATTTATAAGCATTTAACTAATATTGCGCTATGTATTAACCATAACTGAAATATATATTTTCGAGATAAAACACAATAATAACTATGTTAAAAACAGTACAATTTTTAAAATGAATTTTAAACATAATTTTTATTTTTATGCGAATTTGACCCAGTAAAAATAGGAAAAATACCGTAGTACGCCTATGACTTGATGTTGGAGGTTCTATCTGGACATATAATATATTCTTCAATATATTATAAACAATTTAAGATACAATATACACTTCCTTCACCAAAATGTCCACAGCATTGATTTTTCGAACACAAGCCACCAGATTATAAAACACGTTTGCTATACAACGTTTTATCCACAACCACGGTCATATATAATATCAGATTTAATAAAAAAATGATTTGACATTTCTCTCTGACACCGGCTGTAACGTAAAAATTTATTGAAATTAATTTAAAAATACTTGGAAGGTGATGAATGGATTTAGTTTCGATTGCTCATCGATTTCATTTGTAAAAATTTGTGAAGTTGGTGAACAATGCAAGAAAGCGATTTTGTTCCTGAGAGGATCCTTCAGGAAGCTGAGAAAGCAACTCTCCAATTATTGCTTGCGAAGTCCAGGGAACATGAAAAAGTATTTTCCGAATTTAATGAATGGAAATAAAAACAATAAATGAGGAAGTTCTGCTATCGTATTTCTTAAATTTGAAGGAGAAGTATGTAATTTCATCCATGTGGTCGAAGTATTCGATGCTGAAGGCCGCTGTAAAGGTCCTTAAAAACATAGACATTGGAAAATATAGTAAGCTGACTGCCTGAAGCATCTGAAGAGTGAGTCGAGAAGGTAAAAGAGAAGAAAGCTGCGGTATTGGAAAAAGCACACGTGGAAAAATTTGCTTGGGATAAAGCAAATTTGATGATTAAGGTAATATCTCTTAACCTTTTAGACATCGTACATAATAAACTGAAATATTTTAGGTTGCACTAATAATGGGGGTGTCTGATGAAAAAGTGAAAGTGATGGCTTTTCGCGAAAACACATTTTTGGAAGAAGGATTCTCTATCAATACTGTGGAGACGTGTAGAAAATACATGTCCTTACGTCCAACTACAGATTTTTTTTACGTTATATTAAACAAAAATGTACTTGATAACCTGTTGCAATCCACTTTGTCGAAAGTTCCTTCAAGAGTTGCTTCATTTTTGTATCTGGTAAACGCAGAAACTTACAGCGGCCATTGCATGAGGGGAACTTCAGCAACTTTACTGGATAATAAAGGTGCTGACTTTACAACAATTAAACGACATGGTGGGTGGAGAAGTTCCGCTATAGCAGAAAATTATATCGATGATTCTATATCCAATAAGCTTGATATTGCAAGAAAAATCCAAGGTACTCCTGGTACTAGTCATTCCTTACAAGAGGAGACATCCATTGTTTCTACAGATTTATCAAAAACTTTGACAAGCACTATGCGTTCTGAAACCGTTGACAACTACAAGTTATTAACGGAAACGAACTGAAATATGATAAAACAAAGAAGGAAATGTCCATTAATATAAATGTTAATATCACTAAAAAATAAATAAAATGTAATTGATTTAAGATTGTATTTTTCATTATTCCACTAGTGGAATAAAGTAATTTCATTATTCCACTAGTGGATAAAGTGGTACTTTATATGCTTCATAAGTATGGATGAAACTCCAATTATAATGTGATTATGGATAAAAGTTTTTTAATTACCTGCTATGATTTTACAAATTGAACAGCTTATACCTAATTTGTAATTGTAGCTCTGATTCTATTCATGAAATTGACGATTAACTTGCAATTTCAGAAAGACGACAGGGTGTGCGCACAGCTTTTCTGTTTTGACTCTGGAAGCGGCTACTGTGTAGCCTATAGACCAGCTGCGGAAGGATCACCATGTGGGGATGGTCAGGTATATGTTCAACCTAGACGCAGCTTAATGTGTGCATTTTAACAAAATATTTTTCAGTACTGTTTAAATGGGAGGTGCGTCGCAGAGCATGAAAACATAATCCCAGACTACACACAGAATTCTCCCTCTTATGTACGACCGGGGAGTGGCAATCAAGGAAGACCGTTGTAAGTTCAAGTTCATATTATGTTTCACATATCAAGGAACTACGTATTATAATGTTTATCTTAGACCGAAGGAATTATGCATTGTACCTACTGTAACTATAGCTACATAAAACTAGCCTAGCATAAGAATACATATTTGCATAAAGAGTAAAGATAACCTTTTTAATTGTAAGTGAAAGCTGAAGGTTTAGTGAATCTCAATTATGACATGACATTGCCTCAGTCAAAATAGACATTTGAGTTTGAAATAATTCGCTTATAGCTGAAAATTGGTATAGATCTTAAATACGCTGTTACAAATAATATATGAAAAATTCCCACCGATCCTGGTCAAAGGTCAAAGTTCAAAAATATCATATTTTCCCATTTTTCTCGTAAACGGTAAGTGTACGCGTAAAAATCGAGGTAAAAATAGAACATACAAAAGTTGATCGTAATTGTCTACAAAAGTTGTTCTTACCCTTTTTTCGTACGAGTCACCATTCGTGAGATATGGCTAAACAAACTATTTTTATTAGGCTTCTAGATATCGCAAAATTATATTTTTGTCATCGTAAATTGGCAATCTGGCCTTGTGTGCGACGCAAAAAAACGTAACTTCATCCATTTTGAAACAGAAATTCGAAATTCGGTCTAAAACGAACGCCAGGCAAATAGAAAAATAATAACTGATTCTGCATCTCTCGCATATATACAGGGTGGTCCACTTTCGAAAGCGGAAACTTTAGAGGCAGACAGAAAACCACAAAATAATATCAGTTTGTATTATAAACTATATTCGAAAAATGCTTCGTTACAAAGATATATGGTTTAAAAATTGTTATCAAAAGTTCCAAATTTATTAATATTTTTAAAACTAATTTAGATATTTAAATGAAATTAGGAACCTTTGAATAAGTAATCTAGATACATATTTTTACGTAATAAATATTATTTTTCTTCCACCAGCGGCGTGCGTACGGACAGATCTTCGGGAAATTACAAAATTAATTACAAAAAATAGTATGCCAATGTTTTTTTAAAAACAAAAACTATTTCCAGAATACTTGTTCAAATTACAACAGAAAAAGGCTCCTTGCTTTTTTTCGTTTGATATACCGTTTGCCAGTAAAAAATTAAAATTCTTTAAGCAACTGGAATTCAAACAATCTATCGTAGTAGGCCTTGAAACAAAAACTGCTACTACCGTCAGTGTTTCTACATTTTATAATGATAGTTAATTGAATTGTGTCAGGTAATGTAATTTCGAGTTATTGTCAACATTGTTATTAGAGTGTTGTGCAAGTATTAATCTGTAATGTAATTTCGAGTAATTGTCAACATTGTTATTAGAGTGTTGTGTAAGTATTAATCTGAAAAATGCTTTTTTCTAACAACAAATACGCAGATATTTATTTTTGCTACGGATTTTGTGATGGAAATGCAGAAGCGGCAGTTCGTGAATATCATAGACGCTATCCAAATAGAAGAGTTCCAGATGCTCGCGTTTTCATCAGAACACACAGAATTTTCGTAACTTTGGCCTGTGTGCTAATAACGAACGGACAGACACCGTCGATAGAATAATCGTAAACTACGTACTTTTGACAACAATCCGGGGCTGAGTTTTCGGAAGGCGGCTCAGCACCTTCACATTTCTAAGTCTAAAATATTACGAACACTACACGATGGCATGGATATCACAGCCTGTTCAGGATTTGCACCCTGGTGACGCTGAAAAAAGAATAAGATTTTGCAAGTGGCTTTTAAACTGGACGGAAGAAAATCCTGACTTTTTACATAAGATTCTTTGGACGGACGAGTCCTCTTTTACCAGACGTGGGGTACCAAATTACCATAATATCCATATTTGGGCACACAGAATCGTCGAGAAATTCGGCCAAGATCATTTCAAAATGAATTTTTCGTAAATGTTTGTTTGAGCGTTATTGATGGTAATGTTTGTGGTCCACATTCGGAACTGTTTATGGAGTTTCTTAACAATAATCTGCAGGACTACCTAGAGGATTTACCCATTAATTTAAGGTATGGGAGTTGGATACAACTGGATGGAGCTCCCCCGCATTTTGGAATAGCTGTAAGAGAATGGCTCAACACCAATTCTCCTCAACGATGGATTGGCGGGCTAGGGAGGAATGACATGAATAATTGCGTGGTTAATGGTATTGGACCAGTGGTTTGGCCACATAGGTCACCGGATCATAATCCGCTAGACTTTTACATTTGGGGCACTATTAAAGATAAAGTCTGCGCTAATTCCGTATTAACAAGGGAAGATTTAATTTTAAGAATTCAGCAAGCCTGCAATGATAAGCGGCGAAATCCGCCACGAATAAATTTCTCATTTTCGTTTTGGTTTACTTACCTAATTGTTTTGCAGAAATCATTAGGAAATTTAATTTTTTACTGGCAAACGGTGTGTCAAACAAAAAAGTAAGAAGCCTTTTTCTGTTGTAGATTAAACAAGGATTCTAAAAATAGTTTTTGTTTCTAAAAAAATATTTCTGTACCATTTCTTTCATTAAAATTTCTCGAAGATATGTCCGTACGCACGCCACTGGTGGAAGAAAAATAATATCTTTTACGTAAAAATATGTATCTAGATTACCTATTCAAATGTTCCAAATTTCATTTAAATATCTAAAGTAGTTTTAAAAATATTAATAAATTTGGAACTTTTGATAAAAATTTTGACACCCTATATCTTTGTAACAAAGCATTTTTCGCATATAGTTTATAATACAAAACTGATATTATTTTGTGGTTCTCTGTCTGCCTCTAAAGTTTCCGCTCTCGAAAGTGGACCACCCTGTATATATTTTATATATATATATATATATATATATATATATATATATATATATATATATATATATATATATATATATATATATATATATATATATATATATATATATATATATATTGTGAAAAGTAATCTTGGGTTTGTAGCATTTCATTACATAGAAATAAGCAAATAGACGAATAAGAAAGAAAACACACTTACCAGTGCTATATCTGGACACACATACGGAAATGAACCACTATACACACGAAAACGAACCACTTAGAAGTTGTACAAGTTCTTTCACCTTTCTTGAGGATCTTCAGAGCAGTATACGATTTATTTCATTGATCATTCATACTTGAATTTAAATTACCAATACACCAACACTTGCAGTGACGTTTTATGACATTAGTTTTTGACGGAACTCATTCTTAGAATACACAAACCTAGTCTACTATTTATATTTGTTCTATTTGAACATATTATATATAAAAGCATTAGGCATACAGTTATCCAGAAGATGTTAAACTTTAAAATGCATATTCTTCTGGATAACTGTATGCCTAATGCTTTTATATATAATATGTTCAAATAGAACAAATATAAATAGTAGACTTGGTTTGTGTATTCTAAGAATGAGTTCCGTCAAAAACTAATGTCATAAAACGTCACTGCAAGTGTTGGTGTATTGGTAATTTAAATTCAAGTATGAATGATCAATGAAATAAATCGTATACTGCTCTGAAGATCCTCAAGAAAGGTGAAAGAACTTGTACAACTTCTAAGTGGTTCGTTTTCGTGTGTATAATGGTTCATTTCCGTATGTGTGTCCAGATATAGCACTGGTAAGTGTGTTTTCTTTCTTATTCGTCTATTTGCTTATTTCTATGCAATGAAATGCTACAAACCCAAGATTACTTTTCACAAAATAAATATGAATAGCAAAGAATTTCAAAGCTAATATATATATATATATATATATATATATATATATATATATATATATATATATATATATATATATATATATATATATATATATATATATATATATATATATATATATATATATATATATATATATATATATATATATATATATATATATATATATATATATATATATATATATATATATATATATATATATATATATATATATATATATATATATATATATATATATATATATATATATATATATATATATATATATATATATATATATATATATATATATATATATATATATATATATATATACCGTGTGGTTTTCAAAACCGCACCAGGCTGTAACTTTTTCCTATTGCATCTTTAGTTTTGAATTTTTTATGAGACATTTAAAACTACTTTCCACCTATCGGAGACCTGATTGCACTTCCGGAGGTAACGTCAACTTTTGATTTTTAAACGGGACACCCTGTATATTTTTGATATTCGGATAGAGATTTTTTATGTTGTTATACAACCATGTCTTTCAAAGCTTTCTACGACGAAAAGGAACGATTTTATAGCAGTTTGAAATAAAATCGAACAATAAAACAAGTACAACAATAAAATTAAAATGTTTGCTCAAGGTGGTGATTTATGTCAAAAACATACCTATTATCAGTTTAGTTTTGGGTACTGAAAGAAAAAAGTAGAAGCAAACATAATATAAGCAAACATAAGAGCGACTCTGAAGAAATTTAAGAATAATTTATTTATAAACTAAAATATTGTTTGATATTCTTTACAAATAAGGTTTAATTCATTTTAATTAATTAAGGTTAAATAATTTATTAATAAACTAAAATATTGTTTGATATTCTTTACAAATAAGGGTCAAATTGGGTACCCCCCTGATGCTTAATACAGGCTGCACATCTTTTGATCTCGGTATTAGTTACTCTGAGAATAGTATCCCGTGGAATATTAGCTATCTTGATTCTAATTCGGTTTTCTAAATCTTCCAAGTTTTCTGGAGGTGTAACGAAACTTTATCTTTCAGATACGGCCACAAAAAATAATCGCACGGATTTAGATCTGGCTATCTAGCAGGATATCTAATTGGTCCGTTAGTACCCGTCCATTCTTGAAATCGGTCGTTTAAGAAAACGGTATTGATTCGCGCATTGTGTTGTAGCGCGCCCTCTTGGTGAAATATAACATTTGCGTACTCGTTAACCGGGAGATCCTCTAGAAGAAATTCAAGATCTTCTCGCAACAGTCGATTGTATGACAGAGCGTTCAAGTATTCGCCCAAAAACACTGGTACAATAATTCGATCCCTTAAAATTCCACATCAGACGTTTGTTTTAAATCTCACTTGAAAATTTGTTTCTCTTATAATGTGCGGATTATTATTCGACCAATAATGCAGATTCCGATTAAAAAGACCATTGTTTCCAAATGTGCATTCATCCGAGTACAACACTCTGTTCTTGAAGTCTGGATTTTGTGCGTTCCTTTCTAAAAAGTCATGGCAAAAGTTTAATCGACGCTCTGGATCGTTTCCAAGTAAGCCATGCACCAAGTTGGTTTTATACGCTTTTAGATGAGGTTTTTTCATAATTTTGAAAACTGTAGTAGCTGACAACTGACAAATTCAAGTTTTGCGGTCGTTCACGCAGCGACTGATTGGGATCTTCCATTGCGCTCAACAGGACACTTAATTCAGCTTCCCGATTAAATTTACGTTCCGGTTGTTTATGTCGTATAATTGAACCAGGTTTTCGAAATCTCCTTTCGAGTCTGTACAATTTCCATATTGATGGAGTTTCTCTGCCGGCATATTTTTGGGTGTATCTTCGACGAGCTTCTGCGCCATTTTTATTACAAGCGTAATAAAGATCAACCATCTCCGTCAAATGCACATTTTCCATAGCGAACAATACTTAATTATTGTAGACACTTAATTTCAACTTTGCGCGAATTTAACTGATACCGCTTTTTGACATGAACAACGAACAAGCCTCAAACGTCAAATATTTCATTTGATCACGGCCACCTTGAGCAAATCATTTTAATTTTATTATTCGAGTTGATTTATTGGTCGATTTAATTTCAAACTGCTATAAAATCGTTAGTTTTCGTCGTAGAAAGCTTTTAAAGACATGGTTATATTCGCATAAAAAATCTGTATCCGAATATCAAAAAATATACAGGGTGTCCCATTTAAAAATCAAAAGTTGACGTTACTTCCGGTTACTTCCGGACGTGCCATCCGGTCTCCAATAGGTGAAAAGATGCAAAAGGTAGTTTTAAATGTCTCAAAAAAATTTCCCTAAAATGTATGATTTTGATTCATAAACCTTCAACTTTATGTTAATGCAGGGATATTACAGTTAAAATAATATATTTTTTACACTTACAACAGGTTCCACGACGATAAGGAAGAAGTAACAAATCAGTACCCAGTAGACCCATACAGTTATTATGATAATTCCACTCCACAAAACCTACCACAAGTCAATCAGAACCAAAATCCATACGACTATCAAAATAACCAATTCATAAATCCCTACAATATAGAATATTCTGCATCAACAACGACTACCTCTAAATCACCATATTACACAACAAAGTTCACTTACAAACCCCTGAACTTCCTTACCCTTTCGACAACAAAATCTCCATACGATTTCCAAAATTTCGGCAAACAATCCACAACCGTTCCCCCGTCGGATAATTCCCAGTCAACTACCGCCAACCCCTACACAAGCACCAATAATCCATATGTTGGGAATTATTACAATATTAGGAGGCAAACCACTAAAAATCCTTATGATTTTGGAAATTTTGGAAAGACAACGCAGAGCCCATATAATATTAACTACAATGATAATATTAACAATAACTATTTAAAGCGGTCATATAATGCTGCTAGCTATTACACAGATAGTAGTAACATAACTCAAACAGTTATTAAAGGAAGACTTTGATTATAGGGTAAGACGTTGAAAAGAATCAAATCATCTCAATCATTTCAAGGCATGATCAATTTCTATTAAATTACTAACGATCGCATTGTGTTATAATGTTATATTGTGAACTATATTCATTTCATTCTCTCCGCAAGTTTTTCATATTAACAAAACAGTTCTCAGGAAGTACAGATATTGATTAGTTTATTATATCGTTATTTATTATAAATATAGCGTTATTTGTTATTTTGACATGATACAATTCAAATTGTCTGATTAGTTATTCCATAAGATTAATAGTGGTCATATATATTACAATTACAATCGTAATTGATTAGGCTAATTACAAAGGTAAATCAGTAATAATTACAAAGCATTTCTTATGACGAATACACTAATTAATAGCCCACCCACGATATATGCTTTAGAAATGAAGAAAGTAATGAGATTGATGTAACCGATTCAATAATTGCAATTGATAGTAGTTGCAAAAATATATATACAGTTGGTTTTGGCCAAAGTTTTGATAATTCAATCACATAAAACCATATAAAAATAAAAATATGGAAAATTTTGATACGGACTTTGGACGACGGTACCCGTTTATATACGAGTGGTAAGCTATTTAAAAGTTACAATGAGCGAGATAGGAGTCATGGTTTTCATGGCAAAATAATTTTGAACAGCACTTTTTTCACCGTTCTCTTAATAATGGAAAAAATAATGATTTTAGAGAAAAAAGTTTCGAACAAAAGTTGTTCAGCGGATTAAGCATTTAAAAAAATTTTTTTTTTTTCAAAATGCATATATCCTGAATAATATGGAATATCGAAATATGATTTTCAGGACGTGTGTGGAGTCGTGTGTGTGAGTCGTGGACGTGTAGGAATATACTATACAGTATATACTAGGCCATAGGCGTATATCCGGACTGAATTAGAATATCGTTTTGAAACTTAGGTCGAGTAGGTTTCGGGAAAAGATCTACCATTCTAAAATATTTTCAAATTTCTATCACCTCCGGTTATACCGGAAGTTGACATCAACTTTGTTCATTTAAATGACACTACCCCATTTTTTACGTTTTTGGATTCTACATCAATATTAAGCGTAAGTTTCATCTCTAACTACAACTACAATTCTATCTTGATTCTCAACTGTTTTTGAGTTATTATTTTTTTAAATTTCTTGCTTTTACAGCGTCTCCCTTTATTGTGATTATCTTCAAAACTAATTGATATAAATTAATGTTTTTTGACACCTTCTGAACATTTTAAAGGGTTATCAATCAGTGAGAAGAGTTTGTGAAAAAAAAAATTAAGTCACAAGCATCTCTTCAATATCACAAATTTAAAAACAGAAAAACTTAATTTTTTAAATGCACCCCATATATTTTTTTTATCTTTACATTTATTTATCGTTCAGTTCTTAGTAAAAAAAAAGTATTAGGTACTATGTTTCTAAAATTGATATCTACAGTGAATATTGGAAAAAAATGATTTAAAACATTTTTTTTATTTTACTAACGTTATAATTTATTTAATTTAACACAAGTAGGAAAAATTAATCAATCAATCAATAATAAAAAAAATAACTGCAGAATATGTTCGAATTGTTGTCCATTTACTTCGAAGTTGTTGTCCATTAATTTAACTTTTCGAAAGACAGTAGCAATGTATGGTTACCATAAAAAATCCGGGACACCCTTGTTTCTGATTTTCACGTTGTTTTTAATTTTTCGAAGCGAAACTATTATAATACATTAATTTTAGGAGGTGATAGACAATCGAAAATGAAGGGGACTTTCCCCAGAAAATTTATTTCCAATAGGACTAATAACGGAGATACAGCCCTTCAAAGTTGGGAAAAAATAATCGTTTTATTCGCATAACTTTTGAACCGTTCAACCGATTTTATTCAAATTTTAAGCAAAGATTACTAAAATAAGTCTCCGTCGAATGGTTATAACGTGTTCCGTCAAAATTTTTCAGGAGCGTAGATAATGGGAGGTGCCACCTTTTTTCCCCACCTATTTTTTACACCACTGGTTATTTTTTTAAATTGCTCACATTTTTGGATTCCAGATTTAATTTAGGAAAAAACGTTATACCTGCAAATTTTCGATTAGAGGCGATATTTGTGAAAATTTGAAAACATGTACGAAAACGCCGATTTAAAATGAAGCGACACATTTTTAGAGTGCAATCCTTCGGGCTACACAATCAAGTAATCAAGTAGCCTTGCGTCACGCCTCGAAATGTTGACATTTCGGCATCTTTTGCACTTGCATTGTATCTTGGGTCTCATTGTTTGTGTAATATCTCCACGAAAACATGCCAAACTTATTCAATAAGGCCGAGTCTGCAGACATACACTTTGTTTACGGATTCTGCGATGGAAATGCCGCAGCTGCTGTCAGGGAATATCGCAGAAGACATCCAGATCGGAGGCAACCAAATGCGCGTGTTTTTGTGACCATGCATCAACGTTTTCGTGACTTTGGCTTGAAAATCGTCATGGACCAGCAGCCTAGGGGACAAATTAATGAAGAAAATGCCATAATCAGAGCTTTTAATAACAATCCTCGGCTAAGTTCCCGTAGAGCAGCCTTGCAGTTGAGAAAATCTAAATCTAAAATATTGCGTGTTCTTCATAGGGATAATCAAAGACCATATCATTTACAACCAGTGCAAAATTTACTTCCTGGTGATGAAAATCGTCGTCTTACCTTCTGCAACTGGATACTGAATTCTGTTCAAGAAAATCCACAGTTCCTACATAAGATTTTATGGACTGATGAGTCCTGTTTCACAAGAACGGGAGTATTCAATCACCATAATTCTCACATTTGGGCTCAAGAAAACCCTAGAGGTATTCGAATTAGGTCCTTTCAACACGAATTTAGTGTTAACGTATGGCTTGGGCTAATCAACGGTTATATTTGTGGTCCATTTTTCTTACCACCTCGACTGAACTCTGTGCTTTTCCTTGACTTTTTAACAAATAACTTGTACGACCTGTTTGATGATATACCCGTCGAAGTACGCCATAATAGTTGGTTCCAAATGGATGGTGCTCCAGCGCATTTTGGACGACAGGTGAGAGACTGGATGAATGAAAATTATCCGGAAAGATGGATAGGGCGTATCACGAATAACGATCCACCTGAAGTAGGAAGAGGGCCATTGGCTTGGCCAGCAAGGTCACCTGATATAACCCCATTAGATTTTTATGCATGGGGCTATTTAGAGGATGTTGTATACGCAACAACAATTGACACAAGGGAAGAGTTGATTGAACGAATTCAACAAGCATGCCACCAATTAAGTCAAAATCGACATCAAATATTGGCAGCAATCAATTCAATTACCAAAAGATGTCAAAAATGTATTGAGGCAGGAGGATTGCACTTTGAAAATATGTTGTAAATAATTATTGGTATTAATAGGTTATTGTATTATTATGGTTATTAAAAAACCTTTCGTTGTATTATTTGAAAACTGTTGGTTCAGTAAAATGTTATAAATTGTGATACAAACGTAATAAAGTTAATCTAATCAGAATTCTACAGCAATAACTATTTTTAATTTTTTTTCTAAATTTAAAAATATAATTTATTTTGAAAACTAATTTGGGGAGTCAAAAATAAGGAGTTAAAGGGTAGCCATCTTCCATCTCTCATTATCTACGCCTCTGGACATTTTTTAATCAAATGCGTCCCAGCAAATTTCGAAAGACATGGTTTACTATAGGAAATGGTTTAAATGTATTAAAATCCGAAGTATTGCACCTTGAAAATGTGCTAGCTTCATTTCAAATCAAATTCAACCTGCCGAAAGTTTTAAAACTTAAAAACATGACTTCAGCGTCATGTTTTCAAATTTTCACAAATATCTCGAAAGCGAAGCCTCTAA
Organism: Tetropium fuscum; assembly: GCA_964058915.1. Classification (NCBI taxonomy): domain Eukaryota; kingdom Metazoa; phylum Arthropoda; class Insecta; order Coleoptera; family Cerambycidae; genus Tetropium; species Tetropium fuscum. The sequence continues at coordinate 11,184 of CAXKVY010001279.1, read as the reverse complement.
TCGAAAATTTGCAAGTATAACGTTTTTTCCTAAATTAAATCTGGAATCCAAAAATGTGAGCAATTTAAAAAAATAACCAGTGGTGTAAAAAATAGGTGGGGAAAAGATGGCACCTCCCACTATCTACGCTCCTGACAAATTTTGACGGAACGCGTTATTACCATTCGACAGAGACTTATTTTTAGTAATCTTTGGTTAAAATTTGCATAAAATCGTTTGAACGGTTCAAAAGTTATGCGAATAAAACGATTATTTTTTCCCAACTTTGAAGGGCTGTATCTCCGTTATTAGCCCCCTTGGAAATAATTTTTTTGGGGAAAGTCCCCTTCATTTTCGATTGTCTATCACCTCCTAAAATTAATGTATTATAAACTGGACCACCCTGTATATTCTATAGGTCAGTAGCAATGTGTGGTTACCATCAAAAATCCGGGACACCCCTGTTTCCGGTTTCTACGATTTTTTAACTTTAATGTTTTAAATTTTTTGAAGCTCTTCGCACTATATGTTCCATAAGACAGTAGCAATGTATGGTCACCATCAAAAATCCGGGATACTCCTGTTTCCGGTTTCCACGATTTTTTTAACTTTTCGTTCCGAAACTATTGTCACACCCCGTGTATTCTAAATTTTTCGAAGCTCTTCGATCTATATGTTCTCTATGACAGTAGCAACGTATGGTTACAACGTATAGTATGGTTATGTCAAATAATCATTAATTTATATCAATTAGTTTTGACGATAACAACAATAAAGGGAGACGCTATAAATGCAAGAAATTTAAAAAAAAATTATAAGAACTCAAAAACAGTTGAGAATCAAGATCAAGAAGAATCAAGAAGGCTTCTTTTATCAAACTTACCCTTAATATTGATGAGGAATCCAAAAACGTAATGACATGGGGTAGTTTTATTTAAATTAACAAAGTTGATGTCAACTTCCGGTATAAGTGGAAGAGATAGAAATTGGAAGATATTTTAGAATCCATTTCCGGAAACCCACTCGACCCAAGTTTCAAAGCGATATTCCAATTCAGTCCGGAGATACGCCTAGGGGTAGGTAAAAAAGATCACCCTGTATATATAGTGTATAGTGTAAACTAAACTCCTATAAAAATAAAAATTTCATTCTTGAACCAAAATTGAGATAAAATTTTTATACCAGAGTAGCCTATGGACCAATTCGAAAAAACAAATTCGGCCGTTTTTTAATATCTCGCTTATTTTCGAATATACGGGGGTTTTATTGACGTTAGGACATTTTTTCTAAAATGCATCTCTTACTATTTAAAAAAAACATGCCTCTAACTGTCTCAGTAGCTAGAATTGTCACTTCTCATACAGGGTGTCTGGGAAAACATTTAATAAGCATGTGGCACAAAAATTTAAATAAGCTGTGTGCAAAACCCTGTGTAATTAAAACGAACGATACTTTTAAGATTTTAAATCTGTGAAGGTTTCCCTTCGATAATATCTCGCAACGGTTTATTATTTTTCTTGATCGGATGAATATTATAATAATTACAATTTCGTTGTAATTACACGGTAAAACACCTAGATAAAACATTTAAAAAACCTGCGGTAGTAACTAATAAACTGGTGGGCTAAGTATTGTAACAATCAAACAAAAAATGTTCTATCGTAATATGTAACTTGTCAAGACTGAATCGGATAGGTATGCCAATGTTTAATATGAAATATGACTGACCTATATTAATATCGTATGTGCACTTTACTAGAAGACATCTTCTAGTTTTCAGCTGTCGCCGTCTAAAAAAACTAAATTATATATTTTCTATTCATTCGTATTCTTTATTATATCTGTTACTTTCAGAGTACATGTAACTAAATCTTAATAGTTCATTAGATTTGTCTCTTTGTCTCTCTCAGATCTTTCCTTAGATTATATTTTCAAATTTAGTGCCTTGTATTTCTACATCTATTTATATAACATAGTAGGTACCTATTCACGAAAACAGTAGATACATAGGTACCTAGACTCATGTCCAATTCAAAAGCATGCATCTTTGTATGTTTCATGAATGTTGTATGTCTCTACAATACTCTCCACACCTCCTCTATGACCTCTTCAAATGTTATTCTGGCTACGCAGGAAGATTAACATTTTACTTTATTTTTACCTTTCAGCATATATTATTCTGCATGGAAAGTTAATTACATCTAAAAATAATAAAAAATTACTATATGTATACCTATATGAAAATAAGTTTTCATGGTTCCTTAATCCGGAGGTATATCAATATAAGTATTGTTTATTATTTTAGATGTGATTAACAACATTTTTATAATAATATAAGGAATAAGCTACTCTATTATTAATATATTTTAAATTATGCGATCTACCCGAGGCCACAAATTAGTTATAGTTACGTTCTAGAGAACCCGATATTTAGCGGTATTTTGGATATAACTCGAAAAGTACAAAAAATATCGAAAATTATAATAGAAGCATTTTGCTATATTTTTTTTTAGGTTAAGCAATTATAATTCATGCGCGAGTTGAAAGAAATAGAAACTCGTATTTAAATTTTATTCCCTATACGCCCATATTTTTTTGTATCCAGGTAGAAATTTCTGCTAATTTAACATTAGGCCGTGACAGAATGCTTGGACTATTCGCCAATCCAGCTAAGCGATACTCCACCTGACGAAAAATAAAGTAAGCCTTCGATGCTACACGGTGACATAATCTTACCTATCGTTCTATAATTATTATGTTAGAGAACATAACATAATCTATTATGTGCAGCTAGCTTATATATTTTACATATATTATTACTTCAAATTTATATTGTTTAAAAAATAAATTAATTCGTAAATATAATTTGTGGCCTCAAAACGTTTAGCATTGTATTAATAAATATTGTTTTTTTTTTACAGCTGATGAAAGAATTCGAAGAATATTTCTTCAAAATTACGCTTAAGATAGAACCGTAATAGCAAAAGAAGAGACAAATTTCAGTGGTTGTGATTTTAGTGGTGAATAATAAATAGTGTGTGTACAGAAATGAACCCAAAATAAAAATGACTAGGTGTGAATTTGACCTAATAAAACATTAAATTAATATTAACTGACAAGTTTCTCATTTTCTTAAGTATAATGTACATATTCTATAGACATACTGCCAATATTTTGATAGAATATTTAAAAAATAATGTTATTATTATTAAATGAGGGATTTTAAAAATTCTTTGTTTAATTAACAAATTTGCTGTTATGCTGTGTGAAGACAAAGTGAAATATGTTACGAATATTTTGTTTTTTAACACATCTCCTGTAAAAAATTGCAAATTCAATTTAGTTAAGTTCCTAAAATATAATATTAAGTCAAAAGTTGTTCTTGTGTATTTTTTGTTATTATAACAAGAAAGTGAAAATATTTGACGCAATTAAAAGACAAGAAATATTACATTGAGTTTCTTTTACATGCCCTAATAGCCTAATCAAATAACATAGCAGAACATGAACAGTCATGTATAGAGCGAGCTCTCCGAATTCAAATTAAAAAAAACATTACCTGTAATTATTTATATAAGTCTCTATACCGGGTGATTCATTTACAGAAGACGCCGGCCATATCTCAGGAGCTGTATGACATATAACGTGGGGGGGGGGAATCTATAACAAAAGTGGACGAGAGAAATCGCTGGAAATTATATTCAAGTTTGTATGATGACCGCTAGAGGGCGTTACAGTAAAGTTAAATTTACAGTGACTATACTCTGGTGCCGAAATAGTGTGGAGTGATCCATCACCAGCATATGAGCGGCTCAGGGAGATGAGGGGCGAAGGGAACAATATTCCATAGGCGAATCATTTTTTTTGCAATGGGCTCCTCATCTGTAATTGCACAAAACACACTATTCACACAGACTTTTGTCAACGAAGCGCATATATCAACTGCCTTAGTTTTAGTGATTCTAGAATACCGTTCCAATATTCCTTCGTATACATTTTTCATCATTTCCAGTTCTCCTCCTGTCAAATTCGGTCGCTTACGATGGGAATTATTGGTTTTAGAACCACTATTACTTGCATTCGTCGCTTCCATCGCATGAAAACACTAAACACTTGCGTATAACACAATATTATAATTAATTTATATCGCGAATCAACCGTACATAAGACAAAATAAAACGCCACTGTTGCGCCAAAACGTACATGCATGAAACAGCGCATGCGTCAATATATCCAAGGAAATCCCGCGTCTTTACCTTTGACCAATGAAATTTAATTTAATTTAGAACCGCCTAAAACTCACCAATGAGAGCGGTAGACCCGGTTACTAATGAATTCTGCCCACCATTTGTATAGTGTGTACACAAATTTGCACACTAAGAAATTCTGTGATCCATTGCAAATAGGCAGACCGTTCAATTGTGATGCTGGTGTGATATTATGTATGAATCACTCCACACTATTTCGGAACCAGGGTATATATACAATACAGTGGCGACAATCGATGTATCGATTTTTATTGGCCTGACTAGTCACGTGGTATACGACCGCAATGAAGGGACGGATTTTCTTTGTTTACCTTTGATCAGCGTGGGTTTTGTATTTGGATTGTCTCGTTTTCCAGTTACAACAACATAAATATTGATGTTACTTTAGTTTCTTTTAAATTTGGTGTTATAATAACATAAAACGGGGTCCCACGTAAAACACTCCTTGTTTATTCGCAGTTTTTTGCTGTGCTCTGTGGTATTTTGGAGTTTTTTTTGTCAGTATTGCATATTAATAAAATATAATTCACATAGGGTAACGCAGAATTGGTGTAAGAATTAACGTAAAACTTAAAAGAGTTTACTATACAGGTTTTCCATTGTTTGTTTAGGATGATATGTTAACACAACAGTAGTAGTCAGAGCTATCAGGGCAAACCTCCACATTTATTTTATGATTTTAGGACAATATTTTGTAGAATTTTAAGATGTTTTTAGGACATATTAATGAAAATTAAGTTTTACTCTACATTTTAGTCTCCATTAAAGAATATTGTTAAAAATGAAATGAAGTTTTACATAGTATTTTATGAAAAATACTGAAGAAAAATATTCCTGTGATATTTTATGGATATCTAAAAAAGAATATTCCTTACGAGAGGTTCACAGAATATTCCCATTAAAAACAGCAGCCGTACATAATAGCAAAGTAGCAGCTGCTTTCAGCATAAAATGTGATACAAACACAGATATCCTTTGCATTTGCCTTCAGGCACAGCTAAGTGCCGTCCATGATGTTGAAGTTAGTGCTAAGACAGTAATAAGAAGACTCAAAGAAAGTAATCTTCATATACGAATTCCAGCTACAGGACCCACTCTCAATGCAGAGCACAGAAGAGCTAGGTTACAATTTGTTAGGGAGCATTTAGAGTGGAATATTGAAGACTGGGGAACAGTGCTATTTACTGATGAATCTAGGTTTTGCCTCTACAGTTCTGATCGTCGACAAAGAGTTATAAGACCAAATGAACGTGACGCACATTGTAACATACGTCAAACCACTCTCTTCAATGTAGGTTCCGTGATGGTGTGGGGAGGAATTTCATTAAATGCACGTACAGAATTGTTACCAGTACATGGAGGTGCATGTTCTCCCATTCGCACCTTCATCGGTGACAATTTCTTGTTAATGCAAGACCTCATGTTGCTCATATTGTCGATGAGTATGAGACGTTTTATGACATTAGTTTTTGACGGAACTCAAAAACTAATGTCATAAAACGTCACTGCAAGTGTTGGGAGTATTAATATTTTAAATTCAAGTATAAATGATCAATGAAATAAATCGTATACTGCTCTAAAGATCCTCAATAAAGGTGAAAGAACTTGTACAACTTCTAAGTGGTTCGTTTCGGTGTGTATAGTGGTTAATTTCCGTATGTATGTCCAGATATAGCACTGGTAAGTATATCTTTCCTCTTATTCGTCTATTTGCTTATTTCTCTATGTAATGAAATGCTACAAACCCAAGGTTACTTTTCACAAAACAAATATGAATAGCAAAGAATTTCAGAGCTAATATATATATATATATATATATATATATATATATATATATATATATATATATATATATATATATATATAAAGGGTCCGCCAATAGGGACGCTCGATCTTTGACAGCTCATGGCGGCCATGTTGTTTGTGGTAGAGTTGGCAAACGTAGTTGTTATTATTCAGTGTATCTTCACAAATCACCATGAACCAATTCAGCCGCGAGCAACATGTGCAAATCGTTAAAACTTATTACGAGAATCATTCATCGGTTCGAGCAACGTTCCGCGCGCTCCGCCAATTTTACGGTGCAATTGAACGTCCTGCTGAATCGACTATCCGTCGTTTGATTAACAAATTCGAGGCAACCGGTTCGGTGAACAATCAGCCAACACCGACGCGTCGTCGAAACGTCCGATCTGCCCAGAATGTCGCCGCTGTGCGCGATAGTGTGCGTGAAAATCCGCGACAGTCAATTTCACGTCGCGCACAGGAACTCCGCCTTTCGGAAACATCACTTCGCCGAATCTTGCATCTGGATTTGGGCATGCATCCGTACAAGATCCAGCTGACACAAGAGCTCAAAATAAACGACCATAGACAGCGCCGTATCTTCGCTGATTGGGCTTTAGAGCAGTTGGAAGTCGACCCCGATTTTGGTCGCAAAATCATCTTCAGCGATGAGGCACATTTTTGGTTAAATGGGAATGTCAACAAGCAGAATTGCCGTTATTGGGCCGAGAACAATCCACAGGAGGTCCACCAGGTCGCAATGCACCCAGCAAAGGTAACTGTTTGGTGTGGATTTTGGGCCGGAGGCATCATCGGGCCGTATTTCTTCGAGAACGACGATGGTGTGTCCATCACGGTAAACGGCGAACGATACAGATCCATGATAACGAACTTTTTCTGGCATGAAATCGACAATATGGATGTCGAGGATATGTGGTTTCAGCAGGACGGCGCTACGAGCCACACAGCGCGCGCCACAATGGATCTTCTGCACGAGCGCTTGGGAGGAATGGTTATCTCGCGCGGAGGCGACATCAACTGGCCACCGAGATCGTGCGATTTAACCCCACTAGACTATTTCTTGTGGGGTTTTCTTAAATCACAGGTCTACGCAAACCAACCACAAAACACTGATGCCCTCAAAGTCAACATACGCCACGCCATCGATGAAATACAGCCCGATTTGTGCGCCAGAGTCATTGAAAATTGGACTTCTCGTATGCGCGCCACCCAGCGAAGCCGAGGTAGACATTTGACCGATATTATTTTCCATACATAATGCCTTCGAATACTCTTTCAAACAAAAAATAAATTTCATTTATACCTCTCACACAACTTGCTTTATTTCATTTTAAAGATCGAGCGCGCTTATTGGCGGACCCTTTATATATATTGTTTTAAGGTATATTAGTCAGCCCGGTATATGTTCGGGTCGTTCGTTCGCCCGGCACTTGTAATACATATAGACATGTATATATTGAAGAAAAACAATATATGAACAATTTTTACCCCAAGGAAATATCGAGGGGTAAGAATATGATGAGAATAAAAATTATTTATATAATTAGGTTATAAGTCAGCCCGTTGACTCGGTTAGCCCATCTTTATATGTATACATATGCTATTCGTCTATTGGTCAGCCCAGCGGTGTTGCCATTACGTGGCTAGATGATTTTAACTCCTTCTCGGGTTTGGTCTCTTTTTATTCATTTACGCGGGACACCTTTCTTTAGCGCATGTTTATGTGTTGCTCAGTATCATTTATTATCAATATCATTTTATTTATTGGTTATATTAGAAGTAAAATTAGCTCAACTCGAAATTCTATGAACCCACAATTTTCTAAACCATAGGAATAAAATGTACAAATTTTAAACTTTTGCATATTAGTAAATAGGTTAATATCGACATACACTGTGTTCATTTTAAAACTTACCACCCCCTGTAATTGAAAAAAGTCAAATATTTGAGAATTCTATGTTTTTTCAAATTTAAAATTTCTCACATTCAAGAGGTTTTGTTATGTTCATGGCCCTCAAGCCCTAGCAACCTCAATTTTTAAATCATAAATGGAACCACGTGTTCACATAAATTCAAAGCTCTTTTCATGGCGAATAGAGCAGGGTTCGGTCAAGTTGGCCCTCCAACTGCAGTAACCAAACCAAAATGTGCGTCATAATTTTGCACACTGTACCCCGAATTTCGCACACCTTACCCTAGGAACTGGACAGGGAAAACGTATGAAAGGGGCCAAATTGACGGTTGCCCCCCCCCTTATGCGCGAATGTAAATACTTTTACAAGTTGTACACGTTCACTCTTCACAGCCTCTTGAAAAATTACCTTCAGTTCCTCCCATGCCCTAGGTAAAAACCATTTTGTAGCCTTTATAATCATTAAATTTTGAACAATTTTGCACACCCATTTCCAAATTTTGCACAGCCTCAGCTCAGCTTCCACAACGTCTTGAAAAATTGCCTTCAGCCTCTCCCTCGCCCTAAGTAAAAACCATTTTCTAACCACTATTATCGTTAAATTTTGGACAATTTTGCACGCCTATTTCCAATTTGTGCACAGTCGTAGATTAGTCTCTACAGCCCCTCGAAAAATTACTTTCAGGTCCTCCCTCGCCCTAGGTAAATAACCATTCTCTGGCAATTATAATTATTCAATTTTGCACACCCATTTCCAAATTTTCACCGCCTCAGATTAGCTTCCATAGCCTACCATAGCCTCATGAAAATACCTTCAGCCACTCACACGCTCTAGGTAAAAACAATATTCTACCCGATATAATCTTTAAATTTTGCACAATTTTACATACCCATTTAAAAATTTTGCACAGTATCAGATTAGCCCTCACAGCCTCTTGAAAAAATACCTTCAGCCCCTCTCCCACCCAAGGTAAAAACCATGTTTTAGCAATTATAATCTTTAAATTTTGCACACCAATTTAAAAATTTTGCACAGCCTCAGATTAACCTCACCAGGTTTCCACAACCTCACCTTCATTCAGCCCCTCCCACGCTCTAGGTAAAAAACACTTTCTACTCATTATAATCTTTAAATTTTGCACAATTTTGCATACCCATTTCTAAATTTTGCATAGTCTCAGATTAACCCGGCACAGCCTATTGAAAAATTACACCGATTAAAATTACGGAAACCACGGGCCACATTCCTAACTTTTGTTTATAAACATATTGTTCAAATCCGTAAAAAATAATTTAATGTAAAATTAAAAATGCAAGAAGTATATTGCAGTTGTACAGATCCTATAATTAATTCAATTTAACATAAAATTGAAATATATTTAAGAAGGGAGTTTTGTAATGTAAATAAAAATTATCCCTCATTATGATTGTTTTTTGAGAGTAGCTCTACGATTGTTTTGAAACGAAGCTGAACAGTAGAGTGCAGCTTCAGTGTATCAAAAAAACCTATTTATAATAGCTAGAAAATACCTAGGGCGGGGGAGGGGCTCAAGGTAATTTTTCAAGAGTCTGTGGCATGGAAATGTGGATCTGTGCATGGAAAATGGTGTGCAAATTCTTGCAAAATTTAAAGATTACAATGGTTAGAAAATGGTTTTTACCTAGGGCTTGGGAAGGGCTGAAGGTAATTCTTCAAGAGGCTGTGGGGGCTATACTGAGGCAATTTCAATTTGACCCCCTCCCATAAGTTTTCCCTTTTCAGTTACCTAAAGGGCAAGGTGTGCAAAAGTCGGAATAGAATGTGCAAAATACGTGCAAAATTAGGACGTATATTTCGGTTTACTTACAGCAGTTGAGTGGGTGGCAAATTGACCGACCCATACAGCAATGTATTATTTTTGGAAATTGGTTGATTTAACAAAATCATTTAAAAACATTTTAAAAAATGTAGCACTTGCACCTGTATCTGCACGTAGCTGTTAAACGATTTTGTAGATCTTGAATGTAGTGGTGGCTTTTTGTAAACTGATTTGAAATACCCCCATATGTAAAAGTCATTTGGACTTAGATCAGGAGATCTAGCAAGTCATTCTATCGCCCTCTTCTTCCTATTCACGTCAGGAAATTTGATAATATTAACAATTTTGTGATATTTGTATAATTAATAAATTGGGCAATTTGAATAATTTTGTAATACCTCATGCAATTACCAAAAATGATATACTGCTGTATTCTCCGTGAAAAGGGAGATGTGTAACACGTGGGGTAGTTCCATGTAAGATTTTAACATTGGGGACTGTCAAAAATGTTCCCCCTAAAATAAAAATCGACATGTCTCGGCGAATTCTTAAATATTTTCCGGTTTTTCAATTACAGGGAGTGGTAAGTTTTAAAATGAACATAATGTATATTATATATATTATAAATACCGCTTCCGCTTTCACACACTGTCGCCATTTAAAAATTTTTTAAATCAAACATTTATTCCGATTTGGCATGAAATTTGCTACACAATCAAAATTTTTCACATTTTCCTCAAATATAGATATTCTACATCTACACGTTTTTTTTTCATTCAGTAGCTTTAATTTTTACATCCGTTAACATGGGTATAATTTGTGCTAATTTTTTAGGAAGCATCTCTAGAAAAACGCAATTTGATTTGTACACATATTCTAAAATATGTTTAATAAATATATATTTTTTAATTCCGCATAAATTTGAAAAATAACAAAAAATAGCTCAGATTTTTTATCTATCAATAGATAAAAAATTATTATTATTATATTTATTATTGAACATACTTAAAATGATTATTAACTTGCCACTAAAAGTGTTTGAAATGGCAGAATATAATTTAAAGCTCACTATATAACTGGAAATTAAATATGACGAAAATAAAATTCAAAAAATCTATCCTGATAACAACTGACTCCATATCACAATAAGTTTCTGCAATAAACACCGGTTTGGTATCGTCACAATCCTCTGTTAACTTTATTCTTAATATTTCATACGCATTACCACCGTTGCCAAGTTTCGGGCTAACCAATGTACCATCCACTAGAAATATCTGTATAAAATTGGGCTGACCAATAACATTTTGTCGTAAATATGTATATCCGTCAACAGCGCTATCTACACGGAATTTTTGTGAACTATGAGGCGTATAAGCTATATGTAAATTGACTATTGGTCGTCCCTCCCCAAAACATGTCA